>QODF01000105.1:1115311-1170160 GCA_024372805.1 Oostethus manadensis
GCCGCCTCTCCCCTGCGGCAACTCCAGAGAAGAACAAGGTCCAGCCCCTCTCAAGGAATTTGGTTCCAGAGCCCAAACTGTGGGTTGAGGTGAGTCCGACTATATCTACTCGGAATCTCTCCGCCTCTTCCACAAGCTCGAGCTCCTTCCCCATCAGAGAAGTGACGTTCCATGTCCCAAGAACCAGATTTGGACGCCGAGGACCAGGTCGCCCGGACACCCGCCCTCGACCACTGCCCAAATCGCAATGCACCGGACCCTTATGCTTGCCCCGGCAGGTGGTGGGTCTGCGGGGGGGAGTTCCCGTGTGGCTTCTTCGGGCTAGGCCCGGTCAGGCCCCAAAACGTAACGTGTAATAAAATAATAATAATAATCATGCAGAGTTGCCCATGCCGGGCCACTGACATTTCTGACTAGGCTTTAGACTGTGGGAAGACGTTGGGGACCAACGAGAACCCACACACGGGGCCAGGAAACTCACAGAACCAAGCGTCTGACTTCTTGCTGTGAAACAACAATGAAAACCAGCGAACCTCTTTGAGACCCACATCAGTCTCGGTAAAAACCAACAAGGACAAGGAGAGGCCCCGAATTGGGGAGAGAGCACAAATAAATATAACAGGGAGGGGACTGAGCACGGTGCAGTTAACGATGGTTGGTCAGTAGTTACTCTTCATCACATTACAATTATCTACTCTACTTTTTTCTTGTTCTTGATCTTCATGCTTTTCTTTAAGATGAATCCAAATCTCCGCCCTGGTGTCAAGTCAGTAACCCGGAGGAGGGCAGGCCTTGGCGCTGGATGGTGGGGGTGGAGGGAGCGTGTGGGGGGAATTGGGTTGTAGCGGATGGAAGCAGGAACACAGAAAGGGAGAAGAGCAGAGAGGCAGCTGATGACAGCACGAGTGCAGCAGAGGATATTGCGTTCCAAGACACAACATGGAATTCAAAGAGATTGGGTTTCAAAGGAAAAAATACAAAGTGTTTGCATGAGCTAAATGCTTCTCTGTTGGAATGTTTTGAATAGATTAAGGACTATAGTAGTAGGAATTCCTACAATCAAATGGCAAAGATTGTAAAATGGTGTGAAAAATTGTTACCGAAAATATTATTGATGGAATATGGCAGAATACCATTCATATCAATTCTATATTTTGTGCTGGGTAATGTGGATTTTCAAGAAAACCCATGAATTTTTGGAATGTTGAAAATTGTGTTAATGTTTTAACAAAAACTTATACAAATCATCTATTGAACCTCAGTTGGTAGTCTGCCCAAAAAAATGTGGAATTGAGGCATTTTCCAACAGGACTTGGAACCTGCATTCTGTGCCCAAACTACCAGTACCTGGTTTAACAAAAGTCATTAAGAATTATTTTGTAAGTTGGTCACAAGTAATATTCCAATTTTCTGAGATGCAGAATTTGGGATTTTTAGTTTTTAGTTCAAAATTAAAATAAATACACTTAAACTATAATCACTTTTGTTAAAATAAAAAGTTTGAATGTGCATAGTTCAGCTCCAAATAGTTCATGATCTTATATTTTTAAACAAATTGTTATTTTTATGTAGCACACTGGCATCACAGTCAGGAGGTTCAGGGTTGGAATCTTCGTTGGGCATCTCTGTGTGGAGTTTGCATGTTCTCCTGTTGCGTGTGTAGGTTTTTTCCGGGTACTCTGGTTTCCTCCCACATTCCAAAAACATGCATGTTAGGTTAATTGGCGTCTCTAAATTGTCCATTAGAGTGTGAATGTTTGTTTGTCTATATGTGCCCTGTGATTGACTGGCGACCAGTCCAGGGTGCACTTCGCCTCCTGGGCAAAGTCAGCTGGGATAGACTCCAGCATACCCGCGACCCTAACGAGGATAAGCGGCATAGAAAATGGATGGATGGATGTAATTTTAATGTGAAACAACCCTCATTTGGTGTCGTTTGTGGTATAGTTAATATACAGTAGTGTTCAAAATATTAGCAGTCCAATGTGACTAACCAGATGAAGTACTGTTATTAGTATATTTTTATTGCTACATGGCAAAGAAGTTACCAGTAGGTGCAGTAGATTCTCAGAAAACAATCAAGACCCAGCATTCATGATATGCACGCTCTTAAGGTTGTGTAATTGGTCAATTAGTTGAAGGGGGTGTTCAAAAAATAGCAGTGTGGCATTCAACCAGTGATCAATGTAGTGAAAAAACAGGTGTGAATCAGGTGGCCCCTATTTAAGGATGAAAGCAGCACTTGTTGAACATTATATCTCCTTGAAAGCCTGAGGAAAATGGCTCCTTCAAGACATTGTTTAGAAGAACAGCGTACTTTGATTAAAAATGAGAGGAAAACTTAACTTAGGTGCAAAAAATGTTTTGGATGTTCAGCTAAAATGATCTCCAATGCCTTAAAATGGAGAGCAAAACCAGAAACACGTAGCAGAAAACAGAAGACAACTATCAAAATGCATCAAATAATAGCTCAATGGCAAAGGCTCAGCCATTGATCAGTTCCAGGATGATCAAAGACTTATGGAGTTACCTGTAAGTACTGTGACAGTTGTTCTTTTTGTGTCCAAGGGCCGCAGACAGTTTGTGAGACGACCCCCAAACTCTGAATTCAAGCCACAGTACAGAGTGAAGACAGTGAAGCATCATGATATGGGCATGTTTCTCCTACTATTGATCCCATAGCAGGGATCATGGATCAGTTTGCATATGTCCAAATACTTGAAGAGGACATGCCCTTGAAATCAACAAGACAATCACCCCAAACACACTTGTAAACCAGCAACATCTTCTTATGTTGTTATGTTATGGAGGGGCCAACCCAATCCCCGGACCTTCATCCAATGGAGAACTTGTGGGGTGACATGAAAAATGCTGTTTGTGAAGCAAAAGCAAGAAATGTTGATGAATTGTGGAATGTTGTTAAAGAATGTTGGAGGGGAATAACAGCTGAAAGGTGCCACAAGTTGGTTGAGTCCATGCCACACAGATATGAAGCACTTATAAAAAAGTAAATATTACTTTACTCATTCACAGTACAAATCCTAGAAACAAAAACGTTTGTACAAAATAGTTTCAAGTTTGTAAAGTCAACGGCAGACACTGCTATTTTTTTTAACACACCCCTTTCAACTAATTGCCCAACTGCACATCCTTAAGAGCGTGCATATCATGAATATATATATATATATATACTGTATATATATATATATACATATATATATATATATATTACTGCATATTCCATTTGCTGTTGTGAATTCCAGTGATGCAGTACAGGATGTCTTTAATGTCCAGACCAGGGGTTGGTTACCTTTTCCTTTAGAAGAGCAATTTTGTTTCCTCTTCCAGTAAAACAAAATGTTCGGGGGCCACAAAACATTACAGAACTCAAAATTTGCTTGCTTTGAAGTGGTCTCGCCCGGGGAGTCATCCAAAGTAGAGCCGCTACTGTTATCACATCTCATGTTGCCAACTTGGCAATTTTCTCGCTAAATCTGGAAACTTTTCAAACCTTATTTTCTCAAAACGACTAGCAAAAAATGTAAAGACTTTTCCTGACGTTATTGGGAGATTTTTCAAGTAATTGATATTCTTCACCAAAATAGAAAATTATTGACGGCCCCTGGAAAAACAGCCAGTGGTTAGAGTGGCCCCTCCCCGGTGAGCGTTTGCTGCGCCATAAGAGAGCAGTCTCGGTACGATGAGGGAGGGCTACTGTTGTAGGTATGGAGCAGAATATCCAACATCCAACTTGCAGACATAAAAGTCAAGGTAAATATTGTTCTGAGCTGTGAGTGCACAGTCATCAACTGCTGCTGTAGATAACCAGCCTCTCCTGGAGTCACCATCTCAGCGATTAGCGTGTCACGGGCTGTGAGCACATAGCTACAGCGCACTTCTTGTTATAAAACAATACTGCGCAGTAACTTTTTTCAGACTCAACTCCAAACTCCTTCAACTTTATTTTCTCTCCCACTCAGTTACACTCACTGTTACACTAGCCTACCTTCCCCTCCCTTGCTCATCCAATCAGCACTCAGTAGACAGTGAAGATGCATTCAAGGACTTGGCGGCAAGTCTGACACTTCATTTTCTTTTCAAAAATACACGTTTCCCCTACTTCTGTGTTTTAAATAAATCACCATGCTTAGAGAAGGGAGCCGCATCAAAAAGACTGATGATCCGCGGGTTGCTGACCCCTGATATAGACCACTGTTTTTCAACCTTTTTTGAGCCAAGGCACACTTTTTTCATTCTAAAAAATCCCAAGGCACACCACCAGCAAAAAATGTAAACATGAATCTCTGTAACCTATACAAACAATATAAAGTCAATATCAAGTGTTGCCACCTACTGCTATTTAGCTTTTTACATGAGTACTCTGCCCATCATTGGACAGCACACACAAATATTTATACACCAACTAGGTGAAAGTGGATGATTTCCCACAGCACACCGGACACTACGCCACGGCACAGTGGTAGGAAAACACTGGCCTAGACCTTTAATGTATACATGTAGCCCAGGGGTGGCCAGACTTAAATCCAAGGTTGCCACTTTGATATGTTACATTTTGTAAACCAACCTAGAGTTAGGTCTGGCGTATCACCAATGGTTGGAGCCCGAGGCAAAGAAAAACCCAAAAACTGCCGGGCAAAGCCCTGCAAAAAATGACAACAAACGGTGCTGCAGGAAAAAGCCAAGCAGGTAATAAATACTAACACCAAACAGGGGCAAAAAAAACACAGCTGGAAAAAGAGGAAATACTACGCAGTACACATAATGCTGCTGGAACCTCCAAGCAATGGTAATTTCTCACGATAATGCAAGGAGACCAGATAGATCTTAAGAAGGCCCGATTGAGATTTCTCTCAGGTTTGTGCAGGTGGCTCTGCCCCGACAGGACCTGGAAGTGCATTGCACGACAAAGCAGAGAGGCGGCAGCAGAGCAGTTCCACCAGCCTCCGACTGAAATAATGCGTATTACATTATTGATATGAACTTTTTTCTTTACATTTTTTAGTCATTTTTTTCCCATGTTTGCATTTGAAAACAGATATCCACCCATCCACTGTCTACATCGCTTATCCTCATTAGGGTCGTGGGGGTATGCTGGAGCCTATCACAGCTGACTTTGGTGGTGGGGGTGGTGGTGGTGGNGGGGGGGGGGGGGGGGGGTACACACCTGGACTTTGATGTAGCCCAAATGATTTATTATACGAAAAAAGTTTAATTAACAAACTAATTTGTTTAGAAGTATGTGTTTGCAAACATGCTGAAAATCACTGAAAGGAGGTTAAAAATAATTCAAATGAAATCATGCTACACAACATTGATAAATATTATACACATATTAAAAACATCAAGTGCAAATGAATACATTCAAAGAGACGCTAGATGCTGCATTCAAAATTTCAAACAGTAGGGAGACCTTGCAGAAGAAGTGACTCGCTTGAACTGTTGCTACACTCCATGTCACAACGACATGTACCTGCAGGATGTTCTGTCTGCTCTCAGCCCCAAGGAGCTCCGGGTTGGCCGCCGACAGAGGGCGCCAGGACTCAATTTGTGCATGCAATTATCTTGATCAAAAGCGGTATTGTTTTGGATACCACGTGGCAAGAAATTTGAACACCATGTGTTATTTACTGTGGCAGTTAGGACATGTGTTACAATGCGTGTGGTTGGGTTGATTTTACATCCAGCATGTCTTAAATGTGTTATCCGTGTGGGGTAAATTTAATGAGAAGTACCGCCAACCCCAGAGCACAACCAGATAGCTTCAGCTCCAACACTCCGAGCAAAGCGTCAAATCCCAGTGATGGTGTTTTATGATCTGTTTGATAATTTCTCCACTTATAAATCCTCGGTAATTTCCGAGAAGTAGAGACAGCTGATTTGGAGACGCCCGAGGCTCTGCTGGTGAAGATAAAGTGAGGAACTTTCCAGCAGCAAAGTCTGCAGAGAGCCTGCAAGGTTTAAATCACTCTTTCAAGAGACAGGGAGCCTCGGCGTCACTGGGGGCGTCCGGGCCATGTCAGACACAATATGCCGCGTTACTGCTTAGGTCACACAAACTTTTTCTCTGCTGAAGAAAAACTGAAGGATGCAATCTAATGTCTGTCATAATGACAAGAAAAGACTGAAAATGACAATGGAAAAAACGTATTAAAAGTAACTAAATGGAGCGTTTCTGAACCTTTTACTACGTCTATCTTTGATGTACACCAGTGTCACTTCCTCCATAATTGCCTCTCATTTGTCTGGAAAATTCCCATATTTTATCATGCAAATGTTGAAATGTTTGAATATATAAATCCCACGTTTATTGCGTTGGTTGGTTTCAGTCGGTAACATGAATTTTGGATTCTTTAGTATAAATAGAAAACCTGTTTATAACCTTTTGAATATGGGTTTTAGCCCTCTAGACATGAAATAACACCCCTACAGTCGCCTTGACTTTCCTATTATCCATAAATTGCAAAAAAAAAAATAGGACGTAAATAAAAACCATGTTTGTGTGTGTTGCTGTAAATGTGTTCCCCAGGGGAGCCGAGTGGGGGGAAATGCTGCCTGTGTTAAACAGTATTTTGCCTGTTGTGAGTTCTGACACACAGTTGCTGACACCTAGTGACTAGTGTAGAATACTACATCATACGTCATCACACCATCTTTGAATGCGTCTTCTGTATGCCTTGTATTTGTTATATTTGATTGCATTTGACTTAATTTAGCCATCAAATTTGCTTAAATATGCAGCTTATATATTATATTTAACACAGAGAGATGTGTGTCGGCTCTACACAACATAAGAAAACATGTGAGGTTCCTGTCACAGTGTGAACCACAAAATCAAAAGGGGTGTGGAGGCACCAAAAGGGGGAGAGGGTGAGAGAGGATGTTGGAGCGACGATGAGCCCCGGAGCAGGGGTGAGACAGGAGGTGAGAGGGACCTGGTGGCAGGGCCCAGGCCTGGGAGGTGTGGCGCTAACAGGCCCCTGGGGATCCGGTGCTGCTGGACCATATGGGGAGCAGTGAAAGGGAGGAAAACAGCGGGAGCCCCACGATGACAAGCCACCACTGCCCCTGCTTCAGCTGTTCATCTGGAGCCCTGGGGACCTGGGGATTAGATGTGCACAACAAAGACAACACAGACAAACACACACACAAACCTGCGACACACTGCGCAAAATGGAAAGCGGTGCATTCACTCAGGGAGGTGTGACGACAAAGGCAAACACAGACATCCACTATACGTAATACTACATGTACTACAAAAAGCAAAGGAGGCCCGCTTAGTTTTGTGTCAAAGACGGGTAAGAGGCGTAAAACTCTGTCCACGTATGTTGTAAATGGCAGAAACCACGCAAAGGAGACTCTCACATAGCACAATCAGCGTTACACTTACACTTCATTTATCAAACACGCAACATAGTTATGTGCTAGGTCTATACATTTTAAATGTTAAGTGTGTTTAATAAGTGTGGGAGGCACATTCAGGGCTGGATTGTGTTTTGAGTGAACAACAGCAATTGAAGAGAGAAGGAGAGGGCTCTGGAGCTAAATCTCGTCTAATAATTACAACAATCACTTTTATTGCAAATGCTGATCAAAAATTGTGGGAGGAGGGTTTGGAGTGGGAGGAGCAGTGTCAGAAATGGACATTTTGATTGGCTCTCTCTCTGAATGTTCATTCATTCATTTTCTATGCTGGAGCCTATCCCAGCTGACTTTGGGCGAGAGGCGAGGCACACCCTGGAATGGTCGCCAGCCAATCGCAGGGCACCTACGTATAATAAAACCATTCAACTCACATTCATACCAAAATCCATATTTTTGGGATGCGAGACGAGTATCTGCTTTAGGGAGATGCCCAAACGGAGATTCAAACCCAGACCTCCTAACTGTGTGGCCGACACGTAAACCAATCACAATGAATGTATGAGGATTCCGGAATGACAGATGTCTGTGGAAAGAGATAAAAAGAGAATATCATGTAACGCCCTGCCAGCACTGACGTAAATGGAAAGCTTAACACAACACAATTAAATCCCGCCTGCTCACTTCCAGTCCCTCCTGTGGCCGGGGCTTTGAAAGCAGCCTTGGCCAACTTAAAGCTGCATTTCCTGGGGCTCACCCTGAAAGCGAGGGGTACCACCTCCACACCTTTAGTGAGACCAAAGGTACCCTGTCACTCATCCCCAGTCTTCCATCTCATCCGACTGTGCAGCGAGGAAGAGGAAGTGTTTGCATGGCGGGGTGCTTTCTTCCAAGCACACACATGCATACCAAACACGCCTTCATTTCGCATTCACCTCGTCTCTCTTGCATTTTTCTTCAACTTTAGCCTTTGGCGCTCCCCCTCGCCAGTGAGTTCATATATGGCAATATGGAAAAAATGCATGCATTACTACAAGAGTGTCCTAAGTGCTTTATGTAAAAATACAAATCAACAAAACTAAAGCAAAAAGATGCGAGGAGTGGACAAAAGAGCACACGGGTGTAATGTATCTTTGTGTTAAAAATTACAGGCAGTTTTTCTTTAACTTGAGAATCAAACCAGCAACAGTAAGGTTGGGCGACGACCTCCCTGTAAAAAAAAGGGGAACGTTACAGTCATTGAAAATGGAAAAGGATTTTTCACCAGTTCATGTGTCAGTTTGTTTTTAGCAGACTATGTTGAGAAATAAAATTAAGGTCATTATTATTACAGTGGGATCAAGGATCGAACCAGCAACCGCCAAGTAGGGCAACAACCATCCTACCTCCTGATCCATGTCACCCTGTAGAATAAGCACTATGAAGAGTAGACGCGTGCATTTCCCATTCAGTTTGAACGTAAATATTGTCACCGGAAATACAAAATTACAACAAATATGGATTTTCTGATGGATAGCCAACGTGTCCTGAACGAGCTGAACATCTCGCTATTGGATTGGTATTGTTTGAATCGTCTGAGATATGTGGGATAAATTAGTGGGCAATAGATGAGGCGGAATAAGAAGCATTCTGTTGGGAGATGATGCTGTGCATCAGATGATGCTGGTTGTCCATGATGGAAAGGAGCCTCCTCGGTGCCCTTTGCTCTGCCACAGATGTCGAGCTGTCCAGCTCAGTGCCAATGATAGAACCTGCCTTCCTCACCAGTTTGTCCAGACGTGTGTTATCATTCTTCTTTAAGCTGCTCCCCCAGCACACTACTGCATACAGAAGCTACCACAGTCTGGTAGAAGATCTGTAGCAGCTTCTTGCATACGTTGAAGGACGCCAACCTTTTTAGGAAGTACAGACAGATCTGTCCTTCCCTGCACAGATCATCCATGTTGGCATTCCAGTTTATCATCCAGATGCATTACCAGGTATTTATTTTGGTGTATTTTGAACCACCGCCACACGGTCACCTTTAATGAGAACAGGTTCTGGCTGCGTCCTGTTTCCCCCAAAGTCCACCCTGGTCTTGGTGGTGTTGAGGAGCAGGTGGTTTGCGTCGTACCAGTTGACGAAGCCCAGGATCAGCTTTCTCTACCCATCCTTCTGTCCATTCCCGATACATCTCACGATGGCCATGTCGTCCGCGGACTTCTGGATACAGCCACTTTTGTCCATGTCACTCAGTCAGGAGGCATGGTGAGTTGAAGAGTTCGACTATGAGTTTGAACTTCTGAGCGAGGGTAGCTCTGTTGGTTTGGTTTTAGCCATGTTGGAGGTGGCAATCGCCTGGGAGGTGCCAGAAAACCTCAGCTCTTCAAGAAAAATCACAAAAATAATACATTTGTTTTTCGGCTGCTTTCTTTTACGCATGCGCTGCCACAACACAACCTGGATGAGCCGGAAAAGAAGACACAGAAAGATTTAGTGATTGTTTGTTTATGTACCTTGTTTCCAAACTCTGCCCATAACACGGCAGTGAAACGACTCAAACATAACAGAAAACTTGTGGTTTTTATTTGTCCTCTTCCTATTGAAGAGCCTCAGTTACCGCTGAAGTTGTGTTGTTGTTCTCACGTAGCAGTCCAGCCTTTTGAAATCAGTCGGGAAAAAAAGTCGTAATTTAACCTTTGACGCAGGTCAAGGGTCACACAAGCCCCCTGTTTTTATAGCTGTCTCAGTGAATGCCTGTTAAATGAAGCATTAAAATCATCAAGATTTCGAGAATGAAGTCATAAATTGACAAGGAAAGATTGTCTTACTACGAGAGTACAAACGTAACATTACGGAAATATAAGTCGTAACTTTATTTAATAGGCATTGCTTGAGATGGCTATAAAACGGTATGTGGAGTGGCGGGTATTAGAGTGTAGCGGTGAGACGATGCTAGCCCAAGATAACCGGGTTGTACTCAACTGCTCTGTTTTGCCCCTCCCCACTGAAGAACTATGCTCAAGGTTCCCTCAGACACGTATGACACAATGACACGTGAAATTACTACTTTAAATCTCGTAATATTATGACTTTTGTCCCGTAAAATTACCGCTTTTAATCTCGTAATATTACAAAACTTTTAATCTCGAAATCTTAAATTATCAGGACAACTAATTGTATTGTTCATTATTTCATTTATTTATATTTATTTATTTATATTTTATTTATTTATTTATAGACGAGACATGAACAGTTCAACAAACCGTATTTATGGATGGTTTGTTTTAACAAAGCGATGACAGCAAATAATTAGGGATACTGGCATAAAAATGTAATATGAGTAGACATTGGTATCAGGTTTTTTTTCCCCTTATAATGAAAACCGATTTTAGGAAACGCTGTATACAGCCCAAAGGGTTCTCGCATTTTCCAGCTTGATGATGACCTCATTGAGCCGTGCCTGAAGTGTGTAACCATCTCGCACTTAATATCCAGCACTTTTACATCGCGCCAAATTTACCAAATTTGTGGAGTTACTCAAGCCACGTAAGCCTGGTTTTAAGTATTTCTCAGATGTTTAACAATGTTGTTTACAGCCACCTCGAGAAGCTAATTGCTGATGCTGTGTACACCAGCTTCACACAGATATGTGTTAATTCCACGACAGGAGATATTTGATGCTCATATACTGGTATTGGTTGAGGTTGGATATCAGCTACAAACGATGCTTGACAAAAAACGATGAAGGAAATAAGTCAATGATGAATTCGTTCCAAGGGTCAAAGGGTTCCAAAGTTACGATCATTTGATGTCAATCGCCTTAGCTGCATGCAAGATTTTAGATTGCGTAAAGATGATTCTGAAAGAAGAAGACAAGGTTTGGGAGAAGACCAGAATTGAGCTTTTTGACATCATCTTGACTTGTTGGGAGGCAGAAAAATGGTGACAATGACCCCAGGAACACCATCCCTACTGTCAAACATGGAGGTGGAAACATTCCTTCTATAGGAAAACCTCAACAAATTGAGAGGTTGATGAACGGGGTTACGTACTGTAGAATGGTGGATTAGAACACTATGGACTCAGCCATAACACGGGGTAGATAGGCGTTCCAGTATGGCATCGACCCAACCCATTAGGCCAAAAGATCCTGGAGTGGCCTGCCCAGTCTTTGGACCTTAATCCCATAAACAAATCAGGGAGGGAGCTGAAGCTTTTAAATTACCAAGCAACAGCCCCAATGCCATCCTGATCTGTCAAGAGTAGTGAATGAAAACCTTTCCTGAGAAAAAGTGAAAAACAGTGAAGACCAGCCACAAGAAACATACGACTGCTTGAGGATCAAATACTTCACTCAAATGCAAATTCATGCATCGCATCTCCCGAGTGGTTAGCATGTTGGCTTCACAGTCTGGAGATCTGAAAGATCTGTGTTTGCATCTCTTGGACATCTCACGTGTGGAGTTTGTATGTTCACCTGGTACTCTGGTTTCCTCCCTCATTCCAATAACATGCATGTTAGGTGAAATGGTGACTCTAAATCGTCCATAGATATGAATGCAAGTGTGAATGTGCCCTGCCATTGACTGGCGACCAAATCAGTGCCCGAAGTCAGCTGGGATAGGCTCCAGCATACCCCCCGCCACCCTGATGAGGGTAAGCTGCATAGAAAATGGATGGATGGATGGATGGATCTCACATCTCTCATGTCTCTTTGCTCAAATAATCCAGGTATAAAACACTATGGACTGTCTTTGTATGATAAAAATAATATATATATATATACATCCCCCAATGAATAGCGAGGACAAGTGAGAATCCATTCACTCATACAAGATGGGTCATTACTGTTTTCACACTTAAAATGATGTACAGAAAGGTTACTGTGGTAAAACGACCAGCCCTATACTTTTAACGAGTGCATATATCATAAAGCAATCCGAGGGCAATAATCATTCATCATTATTGAGACAGCAGCGCTGCTTTAGGGACCTGGTGGCAGAATGGGAAACAGATTTTCCCGAGGCCGAGGTAGAGGCGTTGGGGAGGAGGATGAAATGATGTCACATGTAACAGATTTAATGATGTTCACTTGTGAGCAGCGGAGACTTGCAGATACTTTTTACTGTCACCATTTTGGAGGGGACAGACTCTGACGCAAACAAACAAAAATACATCAGAACCTCTTATCTTTTTTTTGTACTTCTAAAATATAGTCACTAATTCACCTGAAACAAGGTCCTGTACAGATTTTATGTTTTGTACTGTAGTAGTACAATGTGACTACCCAGCGTAATCACTGTTATTAGTATATTTTACCAGTAGGTGCAGTAGATTCTCAGAAAACAAATTCATGCTATGCACGCTCTTAAGGCTGTGCAATTGACCCAAAAAGGGGTGTGTTGAAAAAATAGCAGTGTCTGCCATTGACTGTACAAACTCCAAACTATTTTGTGCAAACTTTTTTGTTTCTAGGATTTGCCGATCTTGTGAATCCCAAAACTAACATTTAGTTTTTTATAACTGCTTAACGTCATGCAAGATTCTTTAACAACATTCCACAATTCATGAACATTTCTTGGTTTTGCTTCACAAACAGCATTTCTGATGTCACCCCCCAAGTTCTCCATAGGATTAAGGTCCGGGGAGTGGTCTTAATCCAAGGGAAATTTCCCCTCTCCAATCCACTTTTTGTCACTTGTTCTTCTAACAATGTCTTGAAGGAGCCATTTTCATCAGGCTTTTCAAGAGAAATGATGTGCAACAAGTGCTGCTTTCATCCTTAAATAGGGGCCACCTGATTCACACCTGATTTTTAACTACACTTATATTATGTGTATATATTATATTATGATTAAATGCCACACTGCTTTTTTTTTTAACACTCCCCTTCCAACCAATTGGACAATTACACAACCTTAAGAGATTGCATATCATGAATGCTGGCTCTTGTTTGTTTTCTGAGAATCTACTGCGCCTAATAACAGTGATTAATCTGGTAAATCACATTGGACTGCTGTTATTTTGATCACTACTGTACAGGTACGCGAGTCAATGTCAACCTTTCGCTGGATTTTACAATCCAATTTAGCACTAAAACATGATGTAGTAGAGCCTGTGACTATTCTCGTTCACCAGGTCATTGTATTGATCACAAATGGACTGTTCATGTTGTCTCAGCCATCATCCGGTCATGCTCAAAGACTAGATAGGACAGCTCTTGCCTGACTACTGTACACAGGACAGCTCTGAGTATCTGCAGACAACCTGAGCGGTCCAGTTGTGATTGATTCAATTCCGAAGAGTAGAGCCTCGCCACGCCGCACTTCGAATTTTGTGTCTTTGCTTTGTAGTAAGGATTTTCAAAAATATATGAATGAATAAATCCTGCTTTCTCATCGCTGAATACGGCCTATTATTAGTCAAGAAGATGCATATTTCAGCACGTTTTACATACATGACTAAGGGAATTCAGAAATATGCACTTTTTCAAGGGCTGAAATACATTTTGAAATGAAAAAAACAATTAATCAAATACAAAAATAGGAAAAGTGTTGCCAGTTAATTGGCTAATGGATTAACCCCAGATTCATGCAATTAAGATATATATGTGTATAAGCTGTATATGTTTGTGTGTGTTTTCCAGCCCCATTCCCAGAGCGTAAGGTGAGAGGCTTGTTGTGCTCTGTGTTTTATTGTGCTTCAGCCGGCAACTGAGCCAGACTTTTAATTGCAATAGCAGTTGTGGGAGGGGGTGCTGGGGTGCCTCGTCACCCTGCTGTCGTGAGCGGGGAGTCTGGGTACCAGGGCAGGTCCTGATCCCCTCCCTGGGGGCTCGGGGACCAAGCAAACTGTCACCTCTTCCACTTGACAATGCACACCTGAGACTTCTGGCGCTCCAGCCATTACGTTGCTCGCCCCCTCCCCCTCCAACAACCGCCTTCCAACGCCACCCTTTCAGTGCACGTTCTCCCCAGTCCTCCCGCCAGCCCTCTGACATTATACAGCTCACAACATCTGTCTATACACGTCCGCTGATCAATAGGCTTGACTCGGAGCATATTGACGCTGGCATCGGCCTTATTGATCACATCCAGCCTCTGTGGTTGCGTTTTCAAAGATAATTGGGCTTGGGAATCTGCCTTGCGATGAGTGACAGTGAGCTGAAATGATAATCAACTGGATCCAGTCCAAGTACAATCCCAGCAGGACTGGCTGGACTGGAGGCGGACAGCAGGGTATGCTTTTTTTAAAATAAGATCTCATAGTTGAGCTGTGGCCTCCAAGAGCCAGGAGCCATAAACACTTTGTAACTTTCGAACACGCTGAGTGATGCAGTTTGGCAGTTTTGTCCTCAGCGAGGGACAAAAGAGGTTTCATGTGGAAAACACTACACACACAAAAAGGGACATCTTGAGCTTTCCAATAATATGTTAGATTTTGGATGTTTTGGATGACCAGCGTGATTTAGTCACACAAGAAAAGTTAGGAAAAGAAGAAATCTTCTTGTCCTTTCTAGTGGACATGCACACTTGCTACTATTTTTTCAATGATAATTGAAGCAACAAATGCATCAATATGCAGACATTTGTGTGTGCAACAAATAAAAACGTCATAATGTGAATAAAAAAACAAGAAAAAAGGTTCAAGCGCCGGATTGCAAAGTTGCTTTGCGTACCCCTTGGTTCTTAAAGGCATAGTTTTAAGAAGGCAAACTCTTTACGTATTACATATGTTTTTCACCACCAAATTCCGAGCAGAACTGGCCTTATGGCTGTTATGTAGTACACTAATGATGGGGATGGTATACAACTTCAAGTCCCAAAATCCAAACTATCCCTTTAATTAGGTCCAGACTCGATCACCAAGTGAATTTCCGCAAAGTAGGATTCAGTATTAACAGATTATTTTTGTAGTTAGAGCATAGAATAGCATTTAACATTATTAGAGCCCTGCAGACATGAAATAAGACCTGAAATAGTCACTTTTATACTCATATTACCTAATATGGTAAGCATGATAAGAGATAATAAGACTTAAAACTCGTTCATTGTTGTTGTAGTATCTCACACATAATGTGGGCCAGTCGCATGGCATCGACGTCAGTCTATCCTCATCTTCTCTATAACTCTATTTGTTTACAACAAATTATGCAACTCTTATGCACAGGCTACAGGCTCTCTACACAAGAGACAGACACTGCTGCTAAGCTAACTACTTAGCCTGCTATTTATTTATTCTAACCCTAAGAAAGGTCTTAAAAACGTAGTGGGAACAAGGACAACGTAAGAAGCTAAAACCGCTTCCACACTAAATGGGAGGGGAAATTTTTTTTTCACCGTGTCAATGGCGTTACGATAAGTGTCTAAACTTGAGCTGACATTCCTGCCAACCAGTGACCAAAATAGAACCTAAGACTCGTTCAATATTTTGGACTCAGCTATAGTCAGTCACAAAACAGCATTTATTTATTACTTAGTTAATTTTTACAATCGCGAGAGAGTGAGGGAGCGATCTTTGAACTGCTAGGGACAACATACGTGCATGAAAACACTTTCAGGAAATGGACCTTTGAAATACTGTAGTTAGTTTGGCGGGGTGGGCTGGAAAACACGAATGGGTTTGTCCTTTCTTAATCCCGTTTCTATTCGTTAATGATACCACAAACATTGAGTATTTTACACAGATTTTTCTAAAGTTAGGATTTGGAGACTCTTGGTCAAAATATCCACCAAAGCCATTCCAACAGAACTCTTCCTGGAGTTCTTGGAGTTCTAAGGGGTCAACCCTTTTTCTAATAAAATAAGGTTTTCACCCCAAAAAGTTATAAACTTTGATTTTTCCAGTGTCTCACGAAGATAAATGATTTATTCCAACCAATCACTGTCCAAATACTAACAATTAGAAAGAATGAAGTGCAGCTGCTTGGTATCAAAAGACCCCCCCTTGGTGCTCTTTCCCTGGTGTTGTCAGGGAGATGATGTAATGCTTTAATGAAAAGTCGGCCTGATATTGATAGTCATTATTATGTGGCCTGAGCTAACCTCATTATGTTGCCATTAGAGGTAATAACATAAACAGCTAGCTCATTTGTTTCATTTGGCCGCTCGACATACGCAAAAGGAAATGACACTGGATGGTGACAAAGGAAGACAAAGACTGCTCTCACTTTTATTCATGAATGCACACTTTACGCCCCGTCACGTCATTAAGAGAGAACTATGCCGGATATCAAACGGGGTCTGTGTAGGGTAATGAGCAAGATAAATCAATATTTTATGTGAGAAAAGTGAGATTGATAGTGTGCAAGCAGGTGAGCAGCAGTGTTGGTCAAACTACTTTTAAACGTTTATTATAGTTAAATGTTGCTTGCCCAGAAAAGTAATTGAATTATTGAGAGGATTCCTCCTTTATAAATTCAATTACAGCAATTCCTTGCATTTATTGCAGTGAATTTCCGGGAAATTGGTTTTCTTATTTCTAAATATTTCATTTATGATATTTCATTTTATTTCATACCAATTTATAAATATGAATAGATCTAGACCGTCTAAATGTGCTTTTAAACATTATTAGGGCCCTCTAGACATGAAATAACACCCCTGTAGTCACTATTACACGGGTATTACCCAACATAGTAGACATAATATTAATAATGGAGTGAAGCTGTACAATTTGAAATGCAAGGGATTGCTGTTGTTCCCATGGACAGTAATGACTGCGTTGGAGGATCTTAAGTACATAGTGTCAGCAGTCCAGAGCAATGGAGAGTGTGGAAAAGAGGTGAAGAAGCTCGTGCATGCAGGCTGGAATGGGTGGAGAAAAGTGTCGCTGAGGACAAGACAGGAGGCAGAGCTGGAGGTAGCAGAGATGAGGATGCTGAGGTTCTTCTTGGGTGTGACCAGGACGGACAGGATCAGGAATGAGTATATCAGAGGGACAGGGAAGACCAAGGAAGAGGTTTATGGATGTAGTGAAAGAGGACATGAAGGTAAGTTGGTGAGAGAGAAGAGGACGCAGAAGAAAAGGTTAGATGGAGGCAAATGATTCGCTTTGGAGACCTCTGAAGGTACATCCTGGAAAGCACGCGTGTAACGCCACAGAACGCTCCAGCTCACCATTGTTCTTCTACACAGGTATACAAAAGTTTGGGCACCCCTGATAATTTTCAAGAGTTTCCTTGATAAATGATTAGTTGTTTTGATCAGCTACATCAGCAAAATATATTATATAGCAGACAAACACTGTGATTGCTGAGAAGTGAAATGAAGTTTTTAGGATTTACAGAAAGTGTGCAATAATTATTTAAACAAAATTAGACACATGCATACATTTGGGAACCCTTGTTGTTTTATTAATTTGAATACCTTTAGCACTAATTATTGCAACATAAAATCTCTTTGATAAGCTCATTGACCCTTGACCTACATACACAGGTCATGCCAGTCATGAGAAAGGGTATTTACGGTGGCCAATTGCAAGTCGTTATCCTCTTTGCATCTTTTCAGAAGTGTGGCAACATGGGAGCCCCAAAACAACTGTCGAATGACCTGAAAACAAAGATTGTTCAACATCAAGGTTTGGGGGAAAGGATACAAAAAGCTAGCTCAGAGATTCCAGCTGTCAGTTTCAATTTGAGGAACATAGTGAGGAAATAAAAGACCACAATCTGTCAGTTCTGGTTAAGCCCTGGAGTGGCAGGCCAAGACAAATCTCAGACAAGCAGTCAAACGTAACCCACAGGGGGATTTTTTTGAAAGGTCTTGATAGATCGGCAACGTGTCCTGAACGAGCTGAACATTTTGATGTTGAATTGGTTTTAACTGGTGCTGAATGCTTCTCAGCATTCACACAATAATTATAGTTTTACATGCAGGAAACAGTTTTAAGACTCATTATAGAGTATATATCAGTAACAAGTATAGGATAGGGTAACGGTAACACTGTTGTAATGTTTAAAACAGCAATTCATTCATGCTGTTATTTTTAACGCCGTTAGTCTCAACACTGGTGAGCAGCGCTGGAATAGCTTTTCAAAGTGAACAGTATGAGTGGTAGTGAGCCCAGGGCATAGGACTACATATTCACACAGAAGAGGATTCAACCTGCTTTTGGAGGATAAAGGCTGCTAAAAATAAGCCAGAGGAGGAGAAATCACTGAAAGTGAAAGAGAGAAAGAGGAGGAGCTGCCAGCCTGGGTTCTGACCCTCGTCGAGTTAAGCCAGAGAGCTCCCACATCTCCACTGCTACCCCTCCTGCCCCGTCTCTGAGCTCAGACCCTCTGAAAGACGTAGTGCCCAGTGCTCAGGCTGTCAGGCCAGCACAGCAGCTCACTACCGAGAGGCATTATGCTAATGAGGAGGGCCTTCGTTCCTCGCTGCGTGGCCCTTCACTTCTCAGTGGATCGGCTTGCCTTAGGGCCCTGCTGCTTGTTTTGACAGTGCATCCCCTGATAGTTGGGATTAGTCCAGCTTGTTTGGCCAAACTAGGAGAGGGGGATCTTTGGCTACTTTGAGTTTTTTGGAGCTCTGCAGGAGCCAGATGCATCCTGCTTTTATCCCCACCAGAAGAGAGCCTGCAACCCCCAAGGCCTGCCTGCAGCCATGGGCAGCCATAACCATCCAGGCAGTGTCAGGACCCATACTGCGCGCACACAGGGGGAACTTATGTGCAGAAAAGTAAGGCAGAACCAGCCCTCAACCACACACAGGCCCTCCTGAAACAAACAATGCAGATATTGAATCAACCACAGACCTGAAACTGTTTGACAAATTTGCGTCCCCAGGAAATAAAATGTATAAATGCACAGTAAAATGATTGGTAATTTTTTTTTTTGCATTAGGCAAAGTGTGCTGCACTTTTATCTGACTGCATATGGGTGCAATTTAAAAGATGAACGTTAACTACGTTATATATTGATAGTCCTCTTTCCCTTTCGGCTTATCCCTTTAGGGGTCGCTACAGCGAATCGATTGCCTCCATCTAACCCTGTCTTCTCTCACACCAACTACCTTCAAGTTCTCTTTCATTACATCCATAAACCTCCTCTTTGCTCTTCCTCTAGGCCTCCTGCCTGGCAGTTCAAACCTCACCATTCTTCTACCAATATATTCACTATCTCTCCTCTGGACATGTCCGAACCATCTGAGTCTGGCATCTCCGACTTTATCTCCGAAACCTCTAACATGTGCTGTCCCTCTGACGTTCTCATTCCTGATCCTGTCCATCCTGGTCACACCCAAAGAGAATCTTAGCATCTTCATCTCTGCTACCTCCAGCTCACCACAGTTTTGTACACCTTTCCTTTCATTTTAGCTGAAACTCTTCTATCACACATAAAATCGGACAATTTTCTCCACCCATTCCAGGCTACACACGCTTCTTCACCTCTTTTCCACACTCTCCATTGCTCTGGACTGTTGATCATAAGTACTTAAAATCCTCCACCTTCTTTATCTCTTATCTCTGTAATCTCACTCTTCCACTAGGGTCCCTCTCATTTACACACATGTACTTCGTCTTCATTCCTCTCCTTTCCAGGGCAAACCTCCACCCCTCGAGCTTCTCCTCCACCTGTTCCCTGCTTTCACTACATACATACAAACATCATAGTCCATGGAGATTCCTGTCAATATATACGTTATATATTGATACTATGTTATAATAACCAATCCAATAAGCTTAAAAACAGCAGAGATAATGGATACTATTGAAAAATGAAAACATTATCTGTACTGAGTGGGTGAGCAAATCAAGCACTTTTTCTCCTGCCTTTAGTGCTAACGGCCTGTCACAACTTCCCCTCACCTGTAAACAAACGTGTACCAAATACTACGCAATGAGGAGGACCCCCCCCACCCCCCCCTCCGCGCCGCAGCGTTTGAAAAGTGCAAGAGGTGCCTGAATACACCGCACCTGCGAGGGGGCACCTCTCACGCTATACTCCGGTTGTCCCGACCTCCGTAGCGGCACGTTGGCTGCTGAACGCATGTGTCCGAATATAGTGCACTTTGTTGGGGCAGAGCAAATGGCTACCTCCACTCTACTGCCTGGTTCTACTTATCATCAAATATCATATTTGCCATATCCACAGGTAGGGTTGGTCAAATTCAAATTTGTTTGAGTGATTCTTGCACAAACTGCAGTTGAATCAAAATAAAATAGGTAGATATAAAGAAGCCCAAATCGGTTAAAAATGTGTTAAAATTCACACTTTAGTCGTGTCCCTGGGTTCCCACTCAGTCCTGTTACCCAAACACTTACACACTGGAGTTTTCTACAAGTCACATGGTTCACAGGAAGTTGCCAAAAATATGTTCACAGCACAGTCTAGTTACCTAAAAAATGCTTTTACTGTCCTGTGCTTGGTAGCAACATAAATGTCACATGGCAAAATGCAATGTATTTTCGAATTCCATGCCAAAGAAATCCCGTCTGTTACTTTCAGTCCTGCTACTTCAATGAGTCACATTGGCTTAGGAGAGTGGTCCTCAATTATTTTCTGTCACGCCCCTCCCTAGGGGACAGAAATGTTTTCACGCCCCCCCATAGGAAATAATATTGAGAAACGTTTAATACCTATTTCTTTATTTGTACTGCGCAGACTAAACTTCAGACTGAGAGCAGGAAAATGCAGCAAAAAGAGGTGCATCGAAGCATACAAGTGTACTCAAAAGTCAAACAACATTTTGAGTACAGTGAATTTGTACATGTTGGCAGGTCTGCAGTAACATAACATAACATTAAATAAAGTTAGTGCATGAGGTAGTGCAGTGTACATTTTTGTTTTCGGATTTATAGCTGAAAAAAGCACACAACAAGCAAATTGCGATTTCAATTTGGTGCAATGGTCCTTAGGAATTGCAGTGACTGTTTTCCTTTCTCACTCTGCCGTACTCCAGGCAGGATAAGGGATAAAACGCCAGGGTTCCAGTTCCTCCCAGGGAAGCCTTACATGTGGAAGTGGTGTTTTACGGCTACATTCCTAGTCTGCATTAAATGTGGCGTCGAGTCCTTTAGAAAGACTTTGACCTCTCTATCAAAGGGACTGACCTGAGCTTGCTGGTTTAAACGGCCGGTATGCGCATTAACGTCACATTCCCGGCATTGGTGTCTGAAGATTGGTCTAAAAAGAATAGACAAGGTGGAGTTTTCTCCCGCTCAGTAGCAAATCCCCAATGCTATATTTTATTCACTAGTGTCAGGTGAATCCAGGCACAGTGGGCGCCATCCTTGGAGCAAACTGACCCCCTCCATTCAGATGATGTGGTTGAAAAAATAGATGTACCCCCGTCAAACTGATGACAAACAAGCGCGGATTTTTTAAGGTGAGCAAATGTGAGTCAAGTCGTCTGGACAATAAAATAGTTGAGAATTCGAGAGAAACGGAGGGAACAATCAATAACATGATAAGAGGTGCACGGAGAAGAGCAAAGAAAGGCCAAGAAAAGGAGAGGGGGGTCTCAAGAGAGCTAGGTCGCAGAGGCCCAGGGGTGATGTCAGCCTATTAAACTGATTTCACAGGTTCCCTTAACGAAGCCTCTGGCATGTTTAAGGGCAGGAAGCATCCTATTTCAGCCATTACCTTCCCTCCCCTTTATCGCGGAGCGAGTGCAGAACTTATCGACAACTCCTGACAAACATGCATGATGCAGGGCAGCCGGCGGGGGGCTGTGACACAGGGGGATTGGCTCATCTTCCGAATCGCACAAAGTCTAAATGTGGATGCAACGCTCCAGCGACGCTTGTAACCGATCAATACTGTTTGTCTGCTATACCTGTAATGATCATTTGCATAAGTGAATTGTGTGAATGGGGGAAAAAGAACTCGACATCATGCTATGCTTTGCAACATTAATAATCTAATTTTTGCTGTATTGATGTTCTTTACACTAACCTAAGTGTGTCATGTTCCCAAATTGGCTTCCCAATTATAACTATAAGGGGTGTAACTGTATGCAATAGTCAGGATTTGGTACATACGTAGGTTTTAAAGTTCCCGCTCGGTTTGTTTTTGGGGCAGCAAGGGAACAAAAGCAAAACACGAAATTGTTGACATTGTTAGATGTTGTTATTACACCCTTAGACTCATTCTATTAACACAGTGCATTTGATAGCTTCTCACTCACACAGCACAACTAGAGTTGCACGACATGCGCAGATACCCCATGGAAAAGTACTGAGAGGTGAAGAGAGTAAACAGACACGAGGCATCTCTCACACACAAACTTAACTTTCACTTGCCAGGCACACAAGCTTAAGTTTCACTTTCTAGAGGGCCGTGGCAACGGCTATGTACTTTCCCTGCTCTCCCTCATTGACCTTTCAGTTCAGCGCTGTAACCAAATATTTTGTACTTATTTTTTTAATACAATTTGAGACCCTTTTCAGTTGCGTGATCATTGACTACTTCTCAATTGTCAATTGTCAATCTAATAGCCTCTCATGGAGGCCTTCAGGACACACATACTCATCTAGCACAATCACAGCTTTACAAGAAATCATTCATCAAAAATTACTGGTGGATTTCTCATTCAGAGAAAATTACTCTCACTTGCACACAAACGTCCCTTTCATTTTCCGGGCACATGATCTTAAATTTAACTTTTTAGGGGAATGCGGCAACTGCATATGCTCCGTGTACTTTCATTCTAGGCTCTTTACCTTGACCATCATTACGTTCAAATTGCTTCACACAAAGTGACTACTACTTTACATTAAAAAGCAGCATCATCATGCAGTACGGCTTTCAATTGGTCATAATAGAGACGGTTTGGTTTGAACTAATTTGGTGTCCATACTGAATGTGGAGCGTTTGCACCCAGAACTCTATTGAGTGGTCACTCAAGAGGTGTTAATGGTCGACCAACCATTACTTGGCAGGACTTTGGCCAGACTGTCAAGCCAGATTGTCTGGCAAACCCAGACGTGTCCACAGTGACTGAGGGAAGCCCAAACACCAACAACATATTCAACATTATCTGAAGATTTAATTGAGCTTTTTGCAACTAAATTCCTCCTGCCTTAATCCCTAGCAAGTCAGTGGAATTCAACTTGAAGTCGCTTCCCCGCTATGAGCAAATATGACGCATGCTTCTAAGATTGTATATACCCAGCGGGGAATTTAAGTATTTGACCCCCTGTTCGTTTTGTATGTATCCTTACATACATACGTGTTTTATGGTAGGTTTATTAAAAGTCATACGACCATATGTATTTGACGGAGGGAAACAAGTGTTTGTTCCCCTACCAACCAGCTCATGTGCCACACAAATGAGTCCTGGCCCTTTAGAACGTTCTCCTAATCTCTACTCATTATGTGGATAAAAGACACCTGTCACTCTTCCATGCAAACGTCTCCACCACAAAGGGAAAGACCAAAGAGCTGACCTAGGGACAATATTGTAGACCCACACAATACTGGACTGAACGACAAGAGCATCGAGAAGGAGCTTGGTAAGAAAGAGAGCACCACTGGTGTGTAAAAGCTATATCTTTTCCTTGGGACCTTGTTCTTGGGACCACATGGTTATGGAAGATGTAGTCAATGATCACACAAATGAAAAGGTTTTCAAATTGTATTAAAAAATCCCATTCCATTTTTTTTTTTCATTCCATTTTCCTCCACTTATACGGATCCGGTTTGCAGGGGCAGCAGTTTCAGTAGGGAAGTCCAGACTACCCGGTCTCCGGCGACCACTTCCAGCTCCACCGGGGGGACCCCAAGGCGTTCCCAGGCCAGCTGTGAGACATAGTCCGTCCAGCGTGTCCTAGGTCTTCCCCAGGGTCTTGTCCCGGCTGGGCATGCCAGAAACACCTCACCAGGGAGGCGCCCGGGAGGCACCCGGACTAGATGCCCGAGCCACCTTAACTGGCTCCTCCCGATGTGAAGGAGCAGTGCCTCTACTCTGAGCTCCTCCCGGATGGGCTTCTATTACTTTTCCATCAGTCATATGTATTTGTTGTTCAACTCTGAGTGTGCTATGTGAGTGTGTGTGTGAGTGTCGAGAAGGCCTTTCTAAGACAAGATCTTAGCTCTCACCTGGTGGGGAGGTGGAGGGACCAGCCCATTGGAAAGCAGGAGCTCAGAGTTCACGATTCCAAAGAAGTTGGGAGCACAGTCAGCAAGAAAAGAATTACAATGGATTGTAAATGGTGACTGTACCAGCATCCCTACTGCCAAACATGGAGGTGGAAACACTCTGCTTTGGGGATGTTTCTCGGACCAAACTACCTCCTGAGACGTGTGCAACCCTGGTGAGCAACTACAAGAAATCTCTGACCTCTTGCCACCTACTCGTGTTCTGCATTGGCATGTAATACTTATTTCCCTCTTCGTGTACTGTATACTGCATACTGTACATAGTTAGCAAAAACAGTGCATGGAGAGTAATTGGTGATGTCCATCTGGAGAAAATAGGACTGACGGAGCCCACCCCTCATTATCAGTGGTCTACACAGCTGCCAAAATAAAAGGGAAGAACTGCAAGCATGAAGGGTCAGGTTTCAAGCTGGTCAAATGCCACATTAAGTTGATATATACTGCATAATACCAATATATTCCAAAGGCATATGAACTTTTTAAAAATATAGTTCCTGAATATCACGCAGCCCACTAGTACAACGGTTCAAGATCGTTCTCACAGTGTGCGCGCGTGCGTGTGTGCGTCCTCTTTCCAAAACATATACACAATCTGCTGAATCGTCCTGGCTGTTATCTGCAGCTGCTGCTCTGTTGCCGTGGAGTCAGTCCCTGCAGCATATGTTGCCAGGTGTTTCCTCCCTCCAAATGTGATCTTTCATCAAGGTAACCCAACTGCAGACAAATTAATTAGCTGAAAATGAAGTCAACATACAGTAGCTGAGCTCAGAAGCGGAATGAAAGACACTCCGTTTTAGTATACTTAGATATTTCAGTTCACCTTCCCGGAAGCTGCTATGCTGTCATGTTGGTGATTTTATTTATTAAACAGGAATTTCCTATGAGCAAACAAAAAGGTGTTTCTCTCCGACTCTTGTACTGCGTGCTGAGCACTTTGTTTACAGTAAACTCTCATTTACCGCAGGTTTCAGACCTATGCATCCATTTTCTATGCCGCTTATCCTCATAAGGGTTACCTAAGTGCAATAGGTAAACGAAAATAATAAAAATTAAGTAGTAGTTTTTATTTATGAATGGAATGTTTTGGTAGTTAAAGCACAGAAAACCTGTTTACGACCTTCTAAATATGTTTTTTATACATTATTAGAGACCTTTAGACATGAAATAACAACCCTATCAACACATTCAGACTCAATTACGTGATGTATTTCAATGTAATTTGTATACGCGTTCAAATAAAATTAAACCATTACCATCCATCCACTCCTCCCCTGAGCCACCACCTTATAGTGTTGGAGGAGTTTGCGTGTCCCAATGATCCTAGGAGCTAAGTTTGATGGGGGCTGTCATGCCCCTGGTAGGGTCACCCATGACAAACAGGTCCTAGGGGAGGGACCAGACAGAGTGGCTCAAAAGACCCTGATGGTGGCCGGGCCTGCACTTATGGGGCCCGGTCGGGCACAGCCTGAAAAGGTAACGCAGGTCGCCCCTCCCTTGAGCTCACCACTCACCCACCCCTCTTGGAGGGGCCAAAGGGGTCGGGCTAAGTGAGCTGGGTAGCGGCCAGAGGCAGAGACCTTGGTGGTCCAAACCTCGGCCACAGAAGCTAGTTGTCGGTACGTGGAATGTCACCTCTCTGGCGGGGAAGGAGCCTGAGCTGGTGCGTGAGGTGGAGAAATTCCGGCTAAATATAGTCGGACTCACCTCAACGCACAGCAAGGGCTCTGGAACCAGTCCTCTCGTGACTTTATTCCTGACTTTATTAGACTTTATTCCAACTTGGTGTTGTCGGCATTGAGAGGCGACGGGCAGGGGTGGCAATTCTAGTTGCCCCCCGGCTCCAAGCCTGCACGTTGTAGTTTAATCCGGTAAGCGAGAGGGCGGAGTTCCTTAAGGCCCTGGATGCTGTGGGCGTGTCTTGGTTGACACGACTCTGCAGCATCGCATGGACATCGGGGTCGGTGCCCCTGGACTGGCAGACCAGAGTGGTGGTCCCGCTTTTCAAGAAAGGGGACCAGAGTGTGTGTTCTAACTATCGTGGGATCACACTACTAAGACTTCCCGGTAAGGTCTATTCAGGAGTTCTGTAGAGGAGGATCCGCCAGATAGTCGAATCTTGGATTCAGGAGGAGCAGTGTGGTTTCCATCCT
The DNA here is from genome assembly GCA_024372805.1 of Oostethus manadensis. NCBI lineage: Eukaryota > Metazoa > Chordata > Actinopteri > Syngnathiformes > Syngnathidae > Oostethus > Oostethus manadensis. Next base: position 1,141,925 of record QODF01000105.1, read on the forward strand.
GATCGTTTAACTGTGGACCAGCTCTATACTCTCGGCAGGGTCCTTGAAGGTGCATGGAAGTTTACCCAACCAGTCTACATGTGTTTTGTAGACTTGGAGAAGGCATTCGACCGTGTTCCTCGGGGAATACTGTGGGGAGTGCTCCGGGAATATGGGGTATCGGACCACCTAATCCAGGCGGTTCGTTCCCTGTACGACCGGTGTCAGAGTTTGGTTTGCATTGCCGGCAATAAGTCGGACCCATTTCCAGTGAGAGTTAGTTCGTTTAATTTCACAGCGCCTTTCTCGACACTCAAGGACACTTCACAAACATTAAAATAAATAAAACACAGTAGGTAGCATATAAAAACAGACATAAACACATCAGTACAGAAAAAGCAAGTGTAAGATCAGAGGGAAAAGACTGTACTTAACAGGTGGGTTTTGAGTCTGGTTTTAAACATGGCCATAGAGTCTATGTTGCGGAGGTCGGATGGGTGAGCGTTCCAGAGCTGAGGGGCAGAGTAGCTGAAAGCTCTGCCCCCCAAGGTGATGAAACGGGCAAAGGGGACAGAGAGCTGAGGAGAAGCGGAGGAACGAAGGGAGCGAGAAGGAATGGTTACGTGAAGGAGGTTGGAAAGGTAGAGAGGAGACAAATTTTGAAGGGCCTTAGAAGTATATAAAGAATCTTGAAGTGAATCCTGAATTTGATGGGAAGCCAGTGAAGTTGCTGAAGGACCGGGGTGATGTGGTGGGAGGAGGGGGTCCTAGTGATAACGCGGGCAGCCGAATTCTGGACCAGTTGAAGTTTATAGAGAGATTTGATGGGAAGACCAGAAAGGGGGGAGTTAGAGTAATCTAAACGCGACATGACGAGACTGTTTACAAGGACTGCAGCAGAGTGGACTGAGAGGCAGAGGCAAATAACGTTTATATTACGAAGATGGAAATAGGCAGACCGAGTAATGTTATTGATGTGTGACTGAAATGATAAGTACCTGTTGAGGATGACACCCAGACTCTTAACTTGGGGGGAAGGGGATACCATGGAGTTGTCAATGGAGAGAGAAAATGTATTGGTTTTGGAAAGAGTGGATCTGGTACCGACAAGAAGAAACTCAGTCTTGTCACTGTTAAGTTTAAGGAAATTGGACTTGAGCCAGTTTTTTATTTCTGACAGACAGTTGGTGAGGGAGGGGGGTGGAAGTGTGGAGGCAGGTTTGCTTGAGAGGTAGAGCTGGGCGTCATCCGCAAAGCAGTGGAAATTAACAGTGAATTTACAGAATATATGGCCAAGGGGAAGAAGATAACAAATGAAGAGGAGGGGGCCAAGGACAGAACCCTGGGGCACACCGCAAGTAACGGGGGAGCAATTTGACCTAAAGGATTTAAGTCGTATGAACACAAAGGTAAGAGTGAAACGGAGGGGGATTGAGCGGAGGGGGATCGAGGTAATACCAAGAGATGAAAGACTATTGAGGAGAATAGAGTGAGAAATTGTATCAAAAGCTGCACTGAGGTCGAGGAGAATGAGGATGGTAATGAGGCCAGAATCTGCTGCAGTGAGAAGGTCATTGGTGATTTTTAGAAGAGCGGTTTCAATGCTGTGACCGGGTCGGAAGCCAGATTGGAATGGTTCATAGAAACTGTTGAGTGTTAAGTGTGAATGGAGTTGAGATGCAAATGTTTTTTCCAGTATTATAGAAATGAACGGGAGGTTTGAAATGGGACGTTGGACTCCGCCAGAGCTGCCCTTTGTCACCGATTCTGTTCATTACTTTCATGGACAGAATTTCTAGGCGCAGCCAGGAAGTTGAGGGATTTCAGTTTGGAGGTCACAGGATTCGGTCTCTGCTTTTTGCAGATGAAGTGGTCCTGCTGGCTTCATCGAGCAGTGACCTTCAACTCTCACTGGATTGGTTCGCAGCTGAGTGTGAAGCGGTAGGGATAAGAATCAACACCTCCAAATCTGAGTCCATGGTTCTCGCCTGGAAAAGGGTGGAGTGCCATCTCCGGGTTGGGGATAAGGTCCTGCCTCAAGTGTAGGAGTTTAAATACCTCGGGGTCTTGTTCACAAGTGAGAGAAGGATAAAACGTGAGATGGACAGGCGGATTGGTGCAGTGTCTGCAGTGATGCGGACTCTGCACTGGTCTGTCGTGGTGAAGAGAGAGCTGAGCCAAAAGGCAAAGCTCTCAATTTACCGGTCGATCTACGTTCCTACCCTCATCTATGATCATGAGCTTTGGGTAGTGACCGAAAGGACAAGATCGCGGGTACAAGCGGCCGAAATGAGTTTTCTCCGCAGGGTGGCTGGGCAATGGAAGGATGGATGGCATCCATTGTCTTATCCTCAGTAGGGCCGCGGGTACACCCTGGACTGGTAGGGCACAACTGACAGTCACATTCATACCTATGGACAATTTAACCTAGCATGCATGTTTTGGAATGAAAACCAGAGTATCCGGAGAAAACCCATGCAAATAATTGGCCCCTATGTTTACATACTCTTTGACCTCTTTAATCCAGAGTTCATTCATTCATTTTCTATACCGCTTATCCACATTAGGGTCACAGGGATGCTGGAGCCTATCCCAGCAGACTTTGGGCGAGAGGCGGGGTACAACCTGGACTGGTCGCCAGTTGAAATTGTAAATCCAAAATCCTCCATTTACTAAAAACCTGTTGAAATGAAATATTGTTTTTTGAGATGGTCTGTCATTATACGCTAGTATGACACTTGGGGCATGAAATAAAGCAAAATAACTGCTTGAAGACCAGGTCGCCCGGACCCCCGCCCTCGACCACTGCCCAAATCACAAAGCACCGGGCCCTTATGCTTGCCCCTGCAGGTGGTGGGCGTGCGGGGGGGAGTTCCCGTGTGGCTTCTTCGGGCTAGGCCCGGCCAGGCCCCACGGGTAAAGACCTGGCCACCAGGCGCTCGCCTGCGTGCCCCTCCCCCAGGCCTGGTTTCAGGGTGAGGCCCCGGTATCCCACGTCCGGGCGAGGTGCGGTCACTCCTCACGTTGTTCGTCATACGGGTCTTCTGAATCACTCTTAGTCTGGCCTGTCACCTAGAACCTGTTTGCCTTGGGAGACCCTACCAGGGGCATAAATCCCCCGACAACATAGCTCCTAGGATCACTCGGGCACTCAAACCCCTCCACCGCGATAAGGTGGTGATTCACGGAGGGGTATTTTAAAAGGGGGTACATTTTAAAACATTTTATTTATTCTCCATTGGCTGGTGGCCCGATGAGATCTACTCTATATGCTTTGATATGGTATGCTAAACCAGGAATGTCCAATCATATACCACCAAGGGTGGAATTGCTGGGGAGTGTGGATGAGCGAGTACACCACTATCTGTATCTGTTCAACCTTTTAAATGATCTGTATTTGTGCATGTACTCGTAGTGGGTGGGTGCACACACCAGAAGATTTAACCTGAAATGGGTGCTTTAATCTGTACCTTCTTTGTAATGTTTGCAAAAATCAATAAGAAAAGTACACACTTAATGGAACATGTTTGCCATACTGCTGCCATGGATACATAAACAATGAAATAGGCACCGGCGCTGTAAATGAATCCTAAATGTGGTCTTTGTAGCAGTGCCTGCATGGATATCTCAGTTGAGTGCTTTTTCTTTTGAATAACAGTCCCTTGATGCAGTCTTTAGATTTCAACCGTGGATGTTTTTGTTGCCAACGAGAAATGAAATTTCAAAAAACAAACAAACACAACTGCTGCAAAATTGAGGACTCGGTCAATACTGACAGTACCTTTTACCCAAACACATTACTCTTTAGTCTCCTATTCACTATCCAGTTCTTCCGGACCTGCAGTCATTTAGCAGCCAGTATGATAACAACATGATAGAAACACCCTTACAAAGATCCGTGTAAAGCAAAACATGGCACATTCACTGCGTAGTGGATTGGGTCTCTCATCTATAATGCAATATGGGGTAGCATTCTTATTGGAAGGGCAAATTGACTCCAGCATCCCACTGTGACCCTAGCGAGGTACAAGCGTACCTTTATGGTGAAAAACACAGGAAGACCTAAGACACGCTGGAGGGACTATGTCTCACAGCTGGCCTGGGAACGCCTTGGTGTCCTCCCGGTGGAGCTGGAAGAGGTCACCGGAGACCGGGAAGTCTGGACTTCCCTACTGAGACTGCTGCCCCGCGCGACCCGGACCCGGATAAGCGGAGGTAAATGGAATGGACCACCAGAAACTGAAAAATTTGGGGAAAAGTGTGAGGTAAATAGACTGAAGCCTGAAATTCTTCCTGAGCTAGCCAATTAGAGTCCCCAGAAGGTCAAAGTGCATGATGGGAGGTGGTGGTAGTGTAGTAGTGGCACAGACACACTGAGACGGACACCCTCTCCTTTCGTCCGTCGCCTTTATTCTCTCTGCCGTAACAAGCTGCAGTTGCAGAGTAAGAGATTCACCCGAGTGGTCGACATTATTCCCTCTCAGATGCCCGTCTAGCCTCCATTCCACCGCCGTCACGCCTTCCTGGACCACACCCCCTGCACAAACCAAGTCCAGAACCACTTCAGAAAAAACCTGAAAACACTCTTCCAATCCAATCCAATTGTATTTATGTAGCACGATTTAAATAAACACAAAATCTCCAAAGTGCTGCACAGCAAAAAAAAAATAGATTCAATTACACAGTAGATACACAATAAAACAACGGACTCAGTAGGATAAACAAAATAAAACAATGTAAAAGAAAAATAAAATCGATAAGATAAAATTAATTAGATACCACCCTACAATATATCTATGGATGAATGGATATACTGTATATGCTATACTGTATAGATAAATATATATCTCATTATTTACACACATACTGACCACAAGGAGTTTGAAAACAATTTAAAATAGCCAAAAATTGTTTCACTGCGCTTTGATGCTTACCACTTGCTCACGTGTGACCAGAAAAAGGTACGAGTCTTGTTTTGTCGTTCACTTGGTTCCTTATCGTGCAAATCCAAAATAGCCCGTAAAATGTGTAGTCAATCGACCACAGCTTGTGACATGCTACACCTACTCAATCTCATTCGATTTTCGACCGTCTCTCTGGCGGTAGCTAACTAGCTCATTTTTCTCCCACTTTCACCATCATCACATCAATGCTTTTTAAAGTTATCATCATTATAATACTTCATTATAATAAGTAGCTGTAGCTGTATGACAGCGTTGGTTGGAATAATACAAACGTTTTCACTCTAATGAGTCATTTCGTCATTCTGGTGCCCTTCGTTATTCGTTTTGAATATCAGCTGTTAACAGGCGATGGTGCAAAAAATTGGAATAGTATCCCATAATAACTAAGTAAACAAGTACTGTTGTATCCTGCCAGGCAAAGATTAACGCGCATGAACGCACATAACATTTACAGGTTTAATGAATGAATTCCGCGGGGCGTCAACAGTCATCTGGAACTTTCCCAGTGCCCTGGTTTATTTCAGTCCGTTTCCCATCTCACCAAGTAAGGAATGAAAGAGTTAGATGCTAGAGATAATCTCCTCTGGCTGAAACTCCATGAAATGGTGCAATGGGATTTACGGGTCCATGCATAAGCCTTGAACATTCCTCTCTGAAAAGGATTGTCCCTCTTCTTCATCTGACTTTCACCTGTTGTGTTCTCTATTATTTTGCGGAATTGACGGGTCAGTATTATTATCCACAGATTTAGATTTTCACCCCATAAAATCATGTATAAGGGCCACACGGTGGTCGAGTGGGTAGCACAACGGCCTCACAGTCAGGAGGTTCAGGGTTCAAATCTCCGTTGGGCATCTCTGTGTGGAGTTTGCATGTTCTTCCCGTGCGTGGTTGGATTTTCTCCGGGTACTCCGGTTTCCTACCACATTCCAAAAACATGCATGTTAGCTTAATTGGCGACTCTAAATTGTCTATTAGAGTGTGAATGTGAGTGTGAATGTTTGTTTGTCTATATGTGCCCTGTGATTGACTGGCGACCAGTCCAGGGTGCACTCCGCCTCCTGGGCAAAGTCAGCTGGGATAGGCTCCAGCATACCCGCGACCCTAACGAGGATAAGCGGCATAGAAAATGGATGGATGGATGTAATTTTATTGTGAAACAACCCTCATTTGGTGTCGTTTGTGGTATAGTTAATATACAGTAGTGTTCAAAATATTAGCAGTCCAATGTGAGTAACCAGATGAAGTACTGTTATTTGGTTATAAGGTTATAAGGTTTGCAGTGTCTCCCAGCACAGTCTCAAGAACATGGAGGAGATTCCAGGAGACAGGTAGTTACTCCAGGAGAGCTGGACAGGGCCGTAGAAGGTCCTTAAACCCTCAGCAGGATCGATATCTCCTCCTTTGTGCAAGGAGGAACAGGGTGAGCACTGCCAGAGCCCTACAAAATGACCTCCAGTAGGCCACTGGTGTGAATGTTTCTGACCAAACAATCAGAAACAAGCTCCATTAGGGTGTCCTGAAGGGCCCAACATCCTGTAGTGGGCCCTGTGCTCACTGCCGAGTACTATAGAGCTCCATTGGCATTTGCCATAGACCACCAGAATTGGCAACTACGCCACTGGTACCCTGTGCTCTTCACCGATGAGAGCAAGTTCAACATTAGCACATGCGACAGACGTGAAAGGGTCTGGAGATGCTGTGGAGAACGTTATGCTGCCTGCAACATCATGCAGCATGACCGGTTTAAATATTTTGAAAAAAAAAACAACAACAAAAAAAGTTATATTTTTGGGGAAAATTAAGATAGGCAAAAAGTTATAATTTTATGGGAATAAAGTCAAAATATTATGGGAACAATATCACAATCTTGCAAGAAGAAAACTGACCGGGATCACGTACGTGCAAAAAATAAGATTCACACCATTGTGCTATTTCTCTAATACTGCAAAGCTGAGATGAGACGCCGAATCATTTCTGTTAAAAAGTTATCTCTAGTCTTTTTCAGAGCATATCTTCAAGCCACCTAATTTCCGGCTATTTTTAAATTGAAATATTAAGATTATCCCACTGAGTCAGGAAGGGCCAGCAGTAATCGCCAGACAAATGATGTGGAAAAGCAATAAAAAGGTGCTCCCCGGAGAGTCTTCTGGTGACATGGGCAATGAGGGATACAAACTGCCGATGTGTCTATGGAGAGTGATCCGAGTTGTAGCGAAGCACTGCCTCACAGTCATAGATCTTCACTGCTTAAGGGGGATTTGACTAAACAAATGGCAGCATATGGTAGATGAGAGCCGGCGAGGTGGCATTGTTGTCAGAGAGAAAAGAGACGGGGGGGAGGAAGGGCTGGCGAGGTGTAGGATCCCGCCTCTCCTCCCCTCTTCAATCTTTCATTATGTTGTCACACTCTGGCTGCGTGCTCCCAGTAACACTTTAATTAGCCTCTGTGAGTTTCATTTTGCCAGCTTGTTGTGATGCGTAAATCTGTCTTGTTTTTATTTTCTTTCTCCCCCTGCTCTGCTGAGGGAGACAATGTAAACCTTTCATTTAAGCCCAATTTTCGCCCAGTTCTCAATAATGGAACATTACTGACGCCTAGTGGCCAGAATGCTTCATATAGCTTTGTCTTTCAATATTTTTTGACTGATAATCACGAAACAGCGATCATCTACCAAAGCAAGTGAGGGATAATCAAATTGCAATATTGTGTGGGACGACGCCACAGTTAGCACATTAGCACGCTGAACAATTCAAGTTATCCCAACTGACATCAAGAAGGGTGGGATACACCCCGGACTGGATACCTGTCAATCACAGGCCACGTATAGCTACTCACACTTACTGTATGTTATTGGTAAGTTCAAGTCACCAACTGACCTAAGACGCATGATTCTGGACTGCAGGAGGAAAGCCAAAAAATTCCATTGACAATTTACCAAACGAGATTAAAACGTGACAAGGTTTCTTGGAATAATAAACACATGAATTAATCACAAGAAAATTAATCGCATTGTAAATAAAATTGATCGTTTTGGCATATTGCCGTGCACTCGCGTGTCTGCTTTCCTTGTCTCTCGCCTCCAAACAGCCAGGAAGTGAGTTTACTTGTCAGTCATCCAGTCGCTTTGTCTCTGTAGGAGGAGGCGGGGTCGCTAGCATACACGCAGCAAAAGGGGGAAGTCTTGTGATCGGCAGGAGAAATGCGTAGGTAAAAGATAGCGTAGTTAGGCGGTAATAAGATGCTTGCAAATGCCAAATGTTTTGTCTGTTCACTCATATTTTTGCACTCTAAAAATTGCTAAATTCTCACGAGTTGTCACAACCCCAATGACTTGACTCACAGAATGAATAAAGCCGAGGTCCAGGTTTACTGGGTCGGCACCCATCATGGTATCTCAAGAGGCGCATCCGTCCTTGATCAGAACTGTACCTTGCAAGAAGTTTCACCATTTTATTATTGTTATTTATTCAATAGCGTCTGGAAGTCCTCGATTTTGGAGCATCATAGTCAAGTATTGCGTGTCCTGTTTTACTGCTTCTGCTACGACTTGCCTCCGTCTCCTCCCTTATCTGGTCTAATCAACAAAACGGCCTCAGCTGCCCCTTCGGATCTCCTGCCAGGGTCCCTATCATACTCTGATCAAATATTAATGTGCGATACCGAGCTTGCTCACTAATCCAAAGCCAATTACTATTATCTGTCAATTATTTACAGATCCTGAGGTGCAAAGCCAGATCCCTGAGGACTAAATCGGCCAGGTTCAGAATACATAATTGACTTCCTCTTTCAGTGCCCTCCCCTCCTCCTCGCCTCCGTTCGTTCTTTTTTCCCGTCTCCCCTTCTTGCTTTCTTTCATTCCCCCTAGCTTTTCATCTCTGCCTTTTTTGTTTATGTGTGTCTTTTCAAGGCTAAATGGCCGTCTTTTCATGGGTTCAGCATGAGAGGCACAGGATGTTGCCTGGGCATTAACATTGCTGGTGTACACTGCTAAAAAAAAATACAGGAACACTTTGAAAACACATCAGATCTAAACGGGGGGAAAAGGATCTTCAATATCTTTCCTGATAAGAAGTAGGTGATGTATTAGTGTCATAATTTGATAGGAATGAAAATGATCACCATATAGAGGGGGAAAATCAAAGACACCACAAAAGTGAAAGTGAAAAAATGATGCAGCAGACTGGTTCAGTTTGCCAAAATGTCTCAAAATGATTGTCAGTAGTTTGTGTGGCCCCCACGTGCTTGTACGCATGCCTGACAACGTCGGGGCATGCTCCTAATGATGGTGTCCTGGGGCATCTCCTCCCAGATCTGGACCAGGGCATCACTGAGCTCCTGGACAGTCGTAGGAACAACCTGGCGGCACCGAATGGAGCTAAACAAACAGTCCCGGAGGTGTTCTATTGGGTTTAGGTCAGGTGAACGTAGGAGCCAGTCAATGGTATCAATTCCTTCATCCTCCAGGAACTGCCTGCATAATCTAGCTACATGAGGTCTGGTATTGTCATGGACCAGGAAGAACCCAGGTCCCACTGCACCAGCGTAGGTTCTGAAAGTGGGTCCAAGGATTTAATCCCGATACCTAATAGCAGTCAGGGTGCCATTATCTAACCTGTAGAGGTCTGTGTGTCCTTCCAGGGATATGCCTCCCCAGACCATCACTGACCCACCACCAAAGCGGTCATGCTGAATGATGTTGCAGGCGGCATAACGTTCTCCACGGCATCTCCAGACCCTTTCACGTCTGTCGCATGTGCTCAGGATGAACTTGCACTCATCAGTGAAGAGCACAGGGTACCAGTGGCGTAGTTGCCAATTCTGGTGGTCTACAGCAAAATCGAGCTTTGCAGTGCTGGACAGTGAGCACAGGGCCCACTACAGGACGTCAATCAAATACAGTGGTGTGCATTAAAATAATAATACAATTCCTAAGATTTTGGGTGTCACCAGCAACTACTGAGAGTGGTATTATCAGTTTCAGTCTGTTTATCATTGTATGGTATAGTTTTATGTTTTTATGTCTGGGACTATACCCATGGACGGTAATCAGTGTTGAATCTGGCATCTTTACTGCAATTTATTTTACATCCATACACCTCTCCTCCATAAAAAGCATAAATCAATTGTTTTTAAGAGCGTCTGGCACACTTGTCATTGTCTCTTTTATGTATTTCACCGGAAAAGGCCAAGTGTTCCCAACCAGCAACTTTAACCACAGAAGACATTTTTGAAGCTTTGGCTTCTTCTCTCCGCTAGCGGAAGGCGGGGCCACACTCTTTGCGTAAACTTTTTACTGAAATTCTGTACCAAAAAATGTGATTACGAATACCAACAAGTACCATTCTACCGTCAGTAAAATGGGGTCTGCTCCTCTTGGGCTTTGTGCCTGATTATTGCTCTTGCAGTATACTGTATACAGTCCAATGCAATCAGGGAATCGTGTTATTACCTTCTATCGCTGAAGCGTAGCGCCATGACATATGTTTCAAAGCTTCAGGGTGAGTGATTCGGTTTGTTAGCTGCCATCACTTCTCTTGGAGACAGTTAGGCTGCTTTTCCCACGCACTCACCCTTGGCCTCCCAAACACCAGGAAAGTACACACAACCAATCACAATGTGAAGCATAATGTACCATCCAATTACCACTAATCAACTGAATAGCAATCCTTTTCTCAGGTTACAAAGAGATCCGTTCTTTGACTGCAATGTATGTCAAGTATTAGTGTAAGTTAGAACTCAAAGTGCGGCACTGGGGCCATTTGTGGCTCGCAGATGATTCTTCATTGGCACAAGAAAAAAAGTTTTGATCCGACAGGAAAATGTCATAGTTTTACAATAATAATGTTGTAATATTAAAGAAAAAATAACGCCATTTTAGTAGCATAAAGTTGATATATGGGCTGCAGAGGTATGCTGAGCCTATCCCAGCTGGTGGGATACACCCTAGACTGGGCCCTGATATTCTCAAAGGAGACCTGCTATGCTTTTCCTCTTTTCTGACCTATAAATGTTGTTACAATGTTGGCTTCTCGTGTTAAACGATGCCAACGCGTCAGATAATGAGATTTGCGCATTTGGAAGTGAGCTATGGAAGCAGTTTTGTAAGCTCTGCATGTTGTTGTTTTTTTAATACCAAGTTCCACTGATGTCACAAAACCCAGACTTCCTTTGATGAGCAATGTTGAGCAATGTTTCCAAGGTTGTCACGATCCAGGTGTTGTTCCCGTGACAGTTTTGGTTTTGGTTTCGAGTTGGATTTCCTGTGTTGTGTTGTTTTCCTGGTTTCCTTGCACTTTAGTTTTTCTCTGATTACACGCACCTGTTCCTCGTTTGTTTGTTTGGGTATTTATGTTCAGGTGTGTGCCGCAATCTGGTTCGGGTCATTGTCATTTGTGCCTTGTTTTCCTGTGGACCTGTTTTTGTGTTTTTCCGCTGCTTCGCATCATTCTCTATTATTAAAAGATTCCAGCAACTTACCTGCCTAACGTCCTGCTCGCTTCTTCCCCGGGGTCGCTTCACCATGCCGCGCCGAGCTAGACGCGCAAATCCTGACAAAGGTAATGTTTATGCTGTTGCGAAAGAAAGCAAATTTTGTTTAGCTTTCCTAAAAAGACAAGCATCAGACGGAAGTGGTTGGAGTCGCTGATTCCGAATAGATGTTAAAAGCGGACATAACTCAGCGTTTACTATCGAATCCTGTACTGCGAGAATTAGGAAGTGGGGTTCAGCAGCTGAACACGAGAAAACACTGCAGGAAAAGACGTAGAGTCTGGAAGATCTAGAAAGCTTTCTGGTCGAGTTATCATGTGTAGCTGCTGTATGGGAGTCCAGGACTCAATACAAAGGCAAATAGGTTCTTTAGCATGCATATTTTTGGAATTTGGGAGGAAGCCGAAGAAGAGAAAACCCACCCAAGCATGGGTGGAACATGCAAACCGATTTTGCAGATCTCCTGACCAACATACTAACCACTAGCCCAATATTATACATCCATTTTTGGATAAACAGGTTGCAAAAATGTAAAATGTTATGAGAATAAAGTAAAAATATTATGTAAATAAAACCATAATTACAAATAAAATACACAAAGAAATTTGAAGTGCAAAGTAGCGAGGGATTTCTGTAACATCTCGTAATATTCCATGTGCATCCGAACAGCGCCCTTGTTATGGAGAGGGGTGGAGAGGAGTCTCGAGGTCCATTAATTCGATTCCAGGTCCTGGCAATTACAGTACTACCCAAAAAATGAGAATATCCGGAAAAGGTTGTATTTACCTAAACTTAAAAATTTACTTAAATGTATTATATAATCGGAATAAGGGCCGCACGGTGGCTTAATGGGTAACACACTGGCCTCACAGTCAGGAGGTTCTGGGTTCAAATCTCCGTTGGGCATCTCTGTGTGGAGTTTGCATGTTCTTCCCGTGCGTGTGGGTTTTCTCTGGGTACTCCGGTTTCCTCCCACATTCCAAAAACATGCATGTTAGCTTATTGGCCACTCTAAATTGTCCATTAGAGTGTGAATGGTTGTCTATATGTGCCCTGCGATTGACTGGCGACCAGTCCAGGGTGTACCCCGCCTCTCGTCCAAAGCCAGTCGGGATTGGCTCCAGCATACCTGCGTGAGGATAAGCGGTCAAATAATAGCTTTTTTTCTTTGGATTTTGATCAGGTTTTGCACCTTGAAAAAAAATCTAATTTTCTGAGTTTGTGGGTTTGTGGTTTTTATAAGATGAAAATCAACAAGGAACTGCTTGATATGCCAATTTGCGTTTAATGACTCGATCAAATTTGTTGCTTTCATCTTTTATGTTAAATTGCTGAAATACTAAAAACTTTTACTTGATATTCTAATTTTTGGTGTAGTGTATACCCTCTGTAATGTTGAGTAAATGTCTGAAGAGACACGCTTGCTTCCAGCATTCCGACATGACAACATGGCGGCACACAGGGTCTTCTTGGAGAGTGTGTCCGACCACAGTGCACCTTGTCGGCCACGCCAGGTGGCTCCACCTACTCTATATTCTGGCTCTACCAATTTCTGGGACAGCCCATCAGGGTTCTTGGAGAGTGTGTCCGAACACAGTGCCCCTTGCTGGGCCGGGCCAGGTGGCTCCACCCACTGTCTACCCTGGTTCTCCTGACCTCCGGTGCGGCACATCGCTACTTGGAGAGTGTGTCCAACCACAGTGCATCTTGTGGGCCAGGTCATTCCAGATGGCAAGATCATTCGACAGGACGTCTAGTCTTTTAAAAAGAAGGATCAAGATGGCAATGACAGCACAACTTCTCTGGTGGTCTACCAGTAATTTAGAATCTTTGTGTGAACTAAATATCTCATATCATGACGTGGAAACGTGCGGCTATCTGTTTTTCTTTTCTAATTCATTGAGTGCTGCTTCTGTAGTTTGGAAATTAATGTAATCGTGATAAACTGGGGAAAGAAGAAAAATAAAATACATAAGTGTCATCATTATTAGCAATCAACAAATCACGTCAAAAGTGCAAGATGTTGACTTGGCAGAGAAAACATGACATCTTCCTTCCTGCAGTGGCTTCCCGGCTGTATACGTAACTCCACAGACCAGAAAGAGATCCTGTTGTGATCCACTCATAGCCTTTGATCCCAAAGATGACCTGAGCCACTCGCTGGACTCAGAAAATGAACACTCGAGAGACGTGTGGGACCTAATCCATCCTGCCTCTTGCTTACAGACACGCACTCTTATAGAACACAGATTAACTCTGCGAATCCAACCCACAACTTGCAAGGACTTATTAAATGCTCAGTGTCGGTACAAAACAAAGACACTTCTGGGCAGTCAAATAAGGAAAATGCTAATAATACACATGGCAATTACAATAGGACCCTTGCACAGGTTGGGTCTTTGTGCGTAGGCCCTAATTCACATTTGTACCTTTTGACCAAAAACAAAGCACAAACATGTCAACCACTATGAAACCACTTATCACTGTCCATTTCATAGGAACAGATCCCTTCACATACCGTCTTTATCCTTCATGATGGTTTGAGCAGTGTGGTGCAGGGTAAGGTTCAAGGTGCAAGGTCATTTCTTACTGATTGTTTTAAGATGCATTTTTAACCTAAAATTTGCAAATTTGTTGAGATTGTAGCCCCCGCAGGAAGTACTGTACAGAACAGGAAACTGGAAAAACAGCAACTCTCCTAACGCTAAAATGTAACCGCACTGTTAGTATATTTTTAAAGCTACATGGCAAATAAGTTACCAGCATGTGCAGTAGATTCTCAGAAAACAAACAAGACCCAGCATTCATTATATGCATGCTCTTAAGGCTGTGCAATTGGCCAATTAGTTAAAAAGGGTGTGTTTAAAAAATAGAAGTGTCTGCCGTTGACTTTACAAACTTTTTTGTTTGTAGGATTTGTCAATCCTGTGAATGAGTAAAGTAATATTTATTTTTTTATAAGTGCTTCACATCTGTGTGGCATGGACTCTACCAACTTGTGGCACCTTTCAGCTGTTATTCCCCTCCAACATATTTTAACAACATTCCACAATTCATCAACATTTCTTGCTTTTGCTTCACAAACAGCATTTTTGATGTCACCCCACAAGTTCTCCATTGGACGAAGGTCCGGGGATTGGGCTGGCCCCTCCATAACATAACATAATAAGATGGTGCTGGTTTACTAGTGTGTTTGGGGTGATTGTCTTGTTGATTTCAAGGGCATGTCCTCTTCAGCATAAGGCAACATGACCTCTTCAAGTATTTGGACATATGCAAACTGATCCATGATCCCTGCTATGGGATAAATAGTAGGAGAAACATGCCCATATCATGATGCTTTACTGTCTTCACTGTGTACTGGGGCTTCAATTCAGAGTTTGGAGGTCGTCTCACAAACTGTCTGCGGCCCTTGGACCCAAAAAGAACAATTTTACTCTCATCAGTCCACAAAATGTTCCTCCATTTCTCTTTAGGCCAGTTGATGTGTTCTTTGGCAAATTGTAACCTCTTTGGCACATGCCTTTTTTTAACAGAGGGGAAATCTTTTTGCAGGGGAATCACAGATTACCTTCACAGACGTCTCCTGACTGTCACAATACTTACAGGTAACTCCAGACTGTCTTTGATCACCCTGGAGCTGATCATTGGCTGAGCCTTTGCCATTCTGGTTATTCTTCCATCCATTTGGTAGTTGTCATCTGTTTTCTCTCAAGTGTCTCCATTTAAAGCATTGGAGATCATTTTAGCTAAACAGCCCAATCACTCATCACTGATTGAATGCCACACTGTGACTTTTCAAGTAATTGCATATCATGAATGCTGGGTCTTGTTTGTTTTCTACCAGTAACTTGTTGGCCATGTCGAAATAAAAATATACTAATAGCAGTACTTCATCTGGTTAGTCACATTGGACTGATATTATTTTGCACACTACTTCTACTGTCATAAATGGCTTTTTTTTCTTTGATTATATTTTCTATATTGGGTAATACGAGTGTAAACGTGACTTTAGGGTTGTTATTTCATGGCTAGAGGGAAGTAATAATGTTAAAACACGTATTTAGAAGGCCGTAAACAGATTTTTATGCTCTAACTACAAAAATATTCCATTTATAGATAAGAAATTCTACAAAATTCTCAGTCGAGTTTGGAACCAATTAATCGCATTAAACAAGGGATTATTGTATATGATTTTGGTTGATATGTACAGTAAACGGATCCTTAATTTCAAGAAACAAAAGTGTGCGTGTAGTGCTAAAGAAAATAATTCTTCTGTTATGAGGTTGTGATAGAAGCGTCAGTGGTTAGGCTCTTGGGAGGCATCTACAATGGTGGAGGCCAGTTTCATATGTTGCGAGTATTTTTAATAGGGTACAAGGGAGACAAAAAACATTGCTTGAACCACCGACCACAGGCCCACTTCAGGAGTAAGAGATGCTTGTGCCAGCTCTTGGTCTGAATCACAAGAGTTCACATTCCTGTTTCACTGTACGGCTCCAAAGTCCCCTTGAGGCGATTAACCACAACTGAGTGTTAACTCTTTCTAGTCCGGTTCACTGCAGATGTAGCCACTAGTTTCCCTCGACCCAGATTATTCACAATCACCAACGGTAACAGGCAAAGTTAATTCTATTTGCTGTTCAATTCTACACAACCAGTTCCAAGAACCTTGGTTACCATACACCCCAGATTGCATTTCTTCGATCAAAGCTGAAAATGCATGCATTGGCTTGCATACATTTAAATATGACGTCTTGCCACATTATTAATGCTCTCTATAAATTAATAAAATTAATGAAATTTGATTGCAAAACGGTTGACTCTAATTCTTTGCTAACTAACACAAGTACACTACAAGTCTTTTATTTTCTGCTGAAAACAGCTGCAAAGTAAGTCAAAATAGAGCCACTGAAAGTTGCAGAATTTTGTCAAAGATGTTTCTCACCTCCTTTCTTAACATGCTGCCACTGGCATCTCTTTGGCCCCATTTTGGCTTCTTTTGCAGCCGTGATCAAGAGAAAACAAAATGACTTGAGGTGAGAAACACTTTTGAATTAAAGAAATAACTCATGGCAAAACACAAAGGTGGCTTCTGTGTTGATCTTGCAAACATACCATGCCTTTGGCAACAATCATGTCAGCAATGATGGTAAAAGTAAACTAAAAACTCCATTTATTCATTCATTCATTTTCTGTACCGCTTATCCTCATTAGGGTCACGGGGATGCTGGAGCCTATCCCAGCTGGCTTTGGGCGAGAGGCGGGGTACACCCTGGACTGGTCGCCAGTCGATCGCAGGGCACATATAGACAAACAAACACTCACACTCACATTCATACCGATGGACAATTTAGAGTCGCCAATTAACCTAACATGCATGTTTTTGGAATGTGGGAGGAAACCGGAGTACCCGGAGAAAACCCACACACGCACGGGGAGAACATACACACTCCACACAGAGATGCCCAACGGAGATTTGAACCCAGGTCTTCCAGATCTCCTGACTGTGTGGCCAATGTGGTAACCACTCACCCACCGTGCGGCCCAACTCCATTTATGTCTTTCATATATCATTTATATGCATCTAGTATTGTTTTTTTTGTTAGTTTTTTTTGGCAGGTAAAACCACAATAGGAACGGATTCATTGGCTTTACATGATTTCTTATTTCCTTTTGTTGGAGTGGAACCTTCTAGAATGGATTAATGATGATAACCAAGGTACCACTGTATATGTGCTGTATTTTTAAAATGTAAATTAAAAAAACATATAATTACAACTTATTGATATTTTTTTCATGACTATAAAATGGATAAATTGCATACAAACCTTTCAGATGTTTTTGGGCTATCAAATGTTGGCGATAATTCTCAGGTGGTTGCACATGAATTGTTAAAAAGACAAAGAAGAAATGTAATATTTCAGTACACTTTAATCAGTACACTTACAGTAAGTAGGTATGCAGCGTACACTGTGTCTACTGCTTTTTCAAATTTGTTATTGCTCACTTCATAAAAATGACCAGCACAATATTTGCCAACTTTTTCTGGATTTTTTTTCTTCAGTACTTTCCGCTGCTACAGATTACTCCGCCAAGTAAGGATGTCCGCCAAGTCTTCCATTTGCCAATATTGTCTCTGGGTCCGTCAATTTCCTATTCCAATATCAATTGATACCGATACGTGTGACATCTCATACTCTATGTACTGTCTGGAAATGAACACATATCTGCTGTGAAGCTCATAAATAGCATCAGCAATTAATTTCTCCACATGGCTGTAAACAACATTGCACAACTGTGGTACGCAAACATCCAAAAAATAGTTGCAATTGGGCATGGCAAAGCGTGGCTTGAGGAACTCCTTAAGCTTGGTGAATCCGGCAGCCTGCACGATGAAAGAAAAAGGCTGGTTATCTAGTGCGGTACTCTCCGTGATTTTCGGGAAGTATTGAAGGAAGCAATCTCAGGCACTGCAGATTGGAATCCGAGGGAGACACCACAGACATAGTCAGGCTTAACCACCCACGGTTGAGGTCATCATTTGCGTGCCGTTAAATACGGGAGCCCATAGGCCATTAGTAGAAAATGTGTACAGATAGCACGGTTGCTACCATCTGCTAGTATGACAATTGGCATACTCCATTGAACAACACTGCTGGCTATAAAAACGATTTCAATATAGTTGGACATTACTTACAGATGCATAGTCTCCAAGGCAGAAGTTTTCATTTTTATAGCGATATTGGCCCGGTAATATCCGTGGACAGCCTTAGTGGGAAGTGTCCATCACTGCACACTTTGAGCGTTTGTCACCTGAGTACAGGGGAGTTCTGTGTCCTTGAGCTCCAACTTTCAAGCATCAAACACACTGTGGTGATGGCGCATCTGATTAAAAGGACACACTAATGAGAAGTGAGCCGGGAATAATGGAAGGGAACCGGTGTTTAAGCTCAACTTCTAACCTATTACTTGGAGGGCAAACTACTTTGATGTCCCTTGCTCCTTTTATCAGGCCTTCCTTTTTTGTTAGCAAAATTCATTTCCAAAGTACAAAGACAAGGTTCACATTTGTAATTTGCCGCCTGCTCAGAAAATATCCTCTACAGAGTGGAAATTCGAGTAAACTGCTAACACTTCACTTCAATATAATACTTTGCATTGGGATTGCATTGGCTTTGCACTTTAAGAGTGTGTACGTGCTTCATATTGACATTGCATTTGGCCAGAACAAGATCTTCTGTACGAATGTTTTGTTACCCAGGTGTGTTGTACTACATTACTCATTCCATCAATGAAAGGCCCCGAATGCCTGTGCTCAGCTTCAGATTGGGTATGACAGGCTTTGTCTGTGTAGACTACATTTAGAGGTGAAAATGGCATGAAAACCAGAAAGGTGTCGATGAGTGAAAAATGAAAAATCAATTGGTTGTAGCCACATCTACCATTAGGAATGTCCTGAAGAAGAAATAAACCTTTGGTGTACTACGTAACAGACTTGGAACTGGTAGACCAAGGCAAACATCAGAAGTTGAAGACATAAATGTTGTGAGTGCTGTAAAGAAAGACCCTAACACCACTGTTCATCATCCCGGTGGATCCTGAGGCGTTCCCAGGCCAGCCGAGAGACATAGTCTCTCCAACGTGTCCTGGGTCTTTCTCAAGCCCTCCTACCGGTCGGACGTCCCCTGAACACCTCCACCATTGTGCTCACCATTGTGCCCCACCTCCAGGCCTGGCGTCAGAGTGGTGTCCCAGTCCGGGCGAGGGAAAACTTGTTCCTTTTGTTTTTCATCATTGGGGTCTGTTGAGCCACTCTTTGTCTGGTCCCTCCCTTAGGACTTGTTTGTCACCCTACCAGGGGCATGAAAGCCCCTCGACAACTTAGCTCCTAGGATCATTGGGACCCGCAAACTCCTCCACCACGACAAGGTGGTGGCTCAGGGAGGAGATGACTGTAGTTGCATATCATAGAGTTCAGCAAAGAGATTTACATCCCTATGCATTATAGATGAAAACTTATTTCTAGTTTTGATTAAATGTGATTAATCGTGAGTTAGCTGCGGATGAAATGTGATTAATCACAATTAAAAATAGTAATCATTTGGCAGTCCTAATTTTTATACATTTACATTTTTCCCTCAATAACTAAAACTGAGGTGCCACTCTATCTCTATATATTTATTTCCTTATTTATTCATATTGATGCGGTTTCTTACTAACGTTACCAAAAGGGGCACAACAGTTCCATCCTGTCCTCGATCTTCATCTCGTCAACTAGTCCTTGTTTTTGTCACCATTTGGAACCTGCTGGAGAGTCTTGAGAGACAAGTTTGTAGTCATCAGCCAAGACACAGAAAGCACGAACCCCCCTAGTTAAGAGGCATACTGTATGCTGATTGATGGTTGCTTAGACTGCTACCAGTGGCCACAGAAAAGCCATCTGAGAGTTGAGGGAGCCGAGGGCTGTGCTGTCAAAGCTCGGTACTGCCTGGTGTTTTACACCCGGAGCAACTATGCTGTGATCACACCCAGCCACAGACATAGAAGCTTTCAATGAGATAGAGAGAGCAGGAATTGGCAGTAGGGGGTGTGCATGATTATGTGTGTGCGTGTGTGTTGCTAGGGGTGCAAAAGAGAGAGCAGGAGGTACTTGGATGGAAATAAAGGTCAAAATCCTTGACTGTGAAAACTGTCATAGCAGGGGACATGTGCAGAATCCGTTTGCCTAATAATATATGATTGGAGTCCTCTGGAGCATATAATTTAACACCCCGATGCCATGAGAGATGAGTGAGAATTGAAGCGAGTACACCTTGACAAAGGCCATTCTCTTGGTTTCACACTAGCTCAGCACTACCATGCTGGGTGCTGATGCTGCTAAGGGTGGCTCAGCGAGCAGGCCTTTCAATTAAAGCTGCACAAAGTCACATTTGAAGCAAGTTCATACCATACCATACCATCATTTCCAACTATGGTATCCGCCGTATCATTTACGTCACCACGCTGGTGATAGCAACATGTTCCCTCTCCGATACTTACACGGTTGGGGAATGAATGCAGCATACCCGAGCAGGAACATTTGAAATTTAAATAATATATGATTATGGGCTGCAAGTAAAGCACAAGAACCCATGTTATTATTCCTCATACTTGCAATTTGTTGTTATAACTTATCCTGCTGGAATTATTGCGAAAAACCCCCATGTGATTGTGGCGACGTCATTGACAATCAAAGTTGGAAATGGCCCGCTTGATTAAACATGCAAGCAACCTGAAAGGATACAACACCAGGATGGAAGCAAGCAACAGGCAGGCCCAGTCAAAATGTCTGGACAATGTTTTGAGTTTGGAATTACCAAACGGCATTTCTGAACTTTTTTCATACTTTGGCTGCTCCTGCGACACATGGCTGTCAATTGATTCAACTCCTTACTCAGGATTAATCACATTTAGTCCAAAGTTAACTCATAATTAATCACATACGTTTTTATCTATGATAAGTAAAGATGTAAATCTTCTTTACTACAAACTACGATACGGTAACAACATCAAATTGTATATAATGTGATATCAATTCTGGGAACATGGTTAGAAATCCTCCAGTTTTGGAATGTTTAATGCGAGCAGCAATATGTCTTTCTTTGTTTGACGCTTCTTCAACGCTCCCTCTAGCTTTGTCCCACGCTGCACAAATAGACTACTATACTGTATTTTTCCCCTTTTTCTCCCACCTCATATTTGTTCCCAGATGCTGATGGATGACTAAGTGGGAACGCTTAGAGTAAAGTTTTGATGACCTTATTAAGTGCTAATGTGCACATTTGTGGAAAACCATGTCCAGGCTCTCACTGGTGGATGGTGGGTCTGAATCCATTTTCTTCTTTTATATATGATGTTGTTCCTGTCGTAGCTTTTGACGACACATAAGAAATATGCTAAATTAGATTGTTATAATGTCCGAATGTTTTATTGTGGTGTTACCAGTCACTTTGCCGGTGACTAGCTAGTTCTACTAGCTAGACTAGCTAGCATGGCTAATGCTATTTACAGCCATTCTCGACTTCAGCCATGATCGTCACACTGACAGCCCGTAAATGGCAGCTCGTAACCCAAATTTTAACTCTCTGTACCCTCGTATGCCAAGGTACCACTGTGCAATAAAAACAATACCTGCACTGTCGCCAGTGCTTCCACAAACTACGGTGTGGCCTGAGGGTCAAACAGGACATGCGTCCGTTAATCGCTCATCCAAAAAAGTGCCCTTAAATTGTGATGATACCGCATCAGCAAGTAGCTTCTCAATCTGGCTGTAAACAACATTGTACAACCTGTTAAAACATCAGAGAAATGTTTCTAGGGATGTCGATAATATCGGTGAGTTGATATTATTGGATTATCGGTCGATAATCGCAATTTTTTTGTGTGCTGATGAAACCTGATATCGCCCTAAGAGCATCAAAGTTGCAACATTGCTGAATTTCAGAATCAGCTACACTGGCCAGGTATTCTTACGCGAACAGATAATTTGACTTGGTTAAATATTACACACTTCCTGTCCTGTTTGGTTGCACATCCAAACCAGACAGTGATGGAAAAATGGATCAGCAGGGGCTTTCTGAAGTCCACTGTCATCTTAGTTTTGAGCGTGTTCATCTTCAGATGCTTCTGACCACACCAGAGGACCACCTAGTAGAAGGAGAAGAGAGGCAAGAGCAGTGGAGAGAGAACACACCATTGGGGGACGCCAGTGCTGGTGGGTGGTCCGGGTGCTGGATGTGATTCTCCCCAGCCTCACCTGCAGACTTCTGTCAGTCAAGAAGCTGGTGATCCACTGACAGGTGGAGGCAGGCACAGTGACCTGGGAGCGCTTTTGGTAGAGGATCTCAGGAATGATGTGATCATTTACCAGATGGCTCACGCTGGAGACAAAATGCAAATGAGATGCACCCTTGCGGCGCTAGGGAGACTAGTCCATACCTGCTCACACGATTCCTGCTTGCAGTGGCTATGTACAGTATTAGCTATGTTTAAATGTAGTTCTTAGCGTGGCTGAGCGGAAAAATGTCACGGACAGGAAGTAATGTCACAATCACGTCACCATGCACATACTTTGCATAAATGTCTTACACGAGCCATCATAAATTAAACTAACTTTAAGTCTGGGAAAATAGCTTTTGTTGCCAGTCGCTGATTCCTAAAATTACACTTTCTAGTTTTCTGGTACTTGGGGATTGGTACCGTTGACAGTGCACAGTCAGCTTCCGCACGAGAGCATGATGTGAAGCTTGCCCTGTTTCACATAGCAAGATCTAAAACACAATTTTTTTTAAATATCATCAGTACGCCTGGATAAAAGCGGAGGATGTGTTTATTGTGTTTGTGTTTTATTGTTGGTCAGGTTTCCAGTGCTCTAACTACAAAGATATTCTATTTATGAATCAAGAATCCTACTTTGTGGACGCTCTATTATCACGGTCATGTCTGGAACCAATCATCGCAATAAAAAAAAAAATACAAAAATCAAATAAGGTTGACCAAGATGGGTGTACACACATTTTAAGCACTCCAGATTTGGAGAACCAGAAAAGTCCTGTTTCATTGATGAGACATTACCTTCATTAATCAATTCATCCATTTTCTACATTGCCTATCCTCATTAAGGGTGGTATGCTGGAGCCTATCCCAGCTGAGAGGCGGGGTACACCCTGGACAACAAATACATACAAATGTGACCAGTTCAGGGTCTACCCCGCCTTTCACCCTAAATCAGCTGGGATAGGCTCCAGTGGCGTAGAACAAAGATGGATGGAGGGAAAACTGCACTCAACTCTCTGCAGTTTGCATACCGGGAGAAAGTGGATCACAGACTATCTGATCAGCAGACCTCAGTACAATGGACTGAGGAAATGCAGGTCCGACACTGTGACCAGCAGCACAGGAGCACCTCAGGGAACTGTGCTTTCTCCTGTTCTGTTTACCCTGTACACATCTGACTTTCAGTACAACTCTGAGCACTGCCTTATACAAAAGTACGCGGACGACACGGCCATCGTGGGATGTATTGGGAATGGACAGGAGGATGATTACAGAAAACTGATCCAGGACTTCGTCAACTGGTGCGATGCAAACCACCTGCGCCAGTAGGTGGACTTAAGGAGAAGCAGGACACAACCTAGAACCTGTTCTCATTAAAGGTGACCGTGTGGACGTGGTTCACACCTACAAATTCCTGGGAGTGCATCTGGATGACAAACTGAACTGGACTGCCAAAAAGGAAAGGACAGAACCGTCTATACTTCCTCGGAATGTCGGAGTCCTTCAATGTACGCAAGAAGCTGTTACGGATCTTCTACCAGACTGTGGTAGCTAGTGCCCTCCTGTATGCAGCAGTGTGCTGTAGGAGCAGCTTGAAAAAGAAGAATGCCACACGCCTGCAGAAACTGGTGAGGAAGGCAGGTTCTGTCATTGGCACTGAGCTGGACAGCCCGACATCTGTGGCACAGCAAAGGGCAGGGCACTGAGGAGGCTCCTTTCCATCATGGTAAACCAGCATCATCTCCCAACAGAAGAGTACTTTCAGTGTCAGACTACTATTGTTCTACTGTCCTGCTCCACTGAACAACTAAGCAGATTGTTCCTTATATATTATATTAATCCATCTATCTCTCTAATTTTAGGAAAGGAGAATGGGGGATTTGTCGTGGCCTCATGGAGAGCAACAGTGTTTTGAAATGTATTAGCTGCTGCTTCTTTGTTCCACTGATCTTTGCAAAACAAAAGACCACCTGACAGTGTTCCGTCTCTTTTTCTTCTTGCAAATGCAGCACTTAATTGCACAGTTTCATTTCAAGACATTGCATGTGTCTCTAACAGCAACGGCAGTTCTTTCATTTTTCCAGTTTGCAAGCACTGATACTGCCAAAATGTCTGAAAAGCAAATACAGGCAGAAATATTGAGCAGCTTGACCCATTCTTATTCATTGGGTCGACTGGGCACACAGCTCTTGACTGGCTCAAACCCAGGTCATTCAATCGGCTCACTCATGAGGTTTTGAAGGACCTTTGCTGCTGGGACTGCATTAGAAACAAGACTGCCGCTTTCTTTTGTCTCCTTTCTCTCCTTACTTGTACCAGCGCCAAATATATCCTGCATCTGCAAGACGGATTAAGCCGATGGGATGAAGGATGCATTATGTCCTGAGGGGGCTTTACTGTAAGGCTCTTAATATACAGCTTCACTCAAAAGCAGCTAAATCTTTGTTAACAGAGAAACTATGAACTCATAGGGAGTTAATCAGAGTCAGTGCAAGGCAAAACATTTGCATATGAATTGACTACGCCTGTATACCAGGTCTCTTTATGTCATTCAATCCACAATGACTCAAGGCCTCTGTCTTCTCAGACGTCACACTGCCGTAGATCCATGTTTTAGAGCTACTAGTATAGCTGCAGTGTCGGGAGTAACAGAGGTATTAAGAGCGTCATTGTTTTCCAATAACTAATTAATTCATATTGCAAGCGGTTTAACACCATTACCAACACCGGCATTTATAATGGGACAGCAAAACAGAGCAGTTGGACACAACCAGGTTGGCATGGGCTAGTGTCATCTCACCGCTACACTCTAATGCCCCGCCCTTCCACATACAGCTCCCCGGTTCATAGCGGTCTTAGGCAATGCCTACAAAATGACCATACCTAAGACCATACGATTTTTTTCCCCATAGAGTTACGCTTTTACTCGCGTAACATGACAAATCTTTTCTTGTAAAAATAAAACATTATTGTCGTCAATTTGCAATGTAATTCTCAAAATCTTGATAATTTTAATGCTTCATTTAACAGGGATTGTCCGAGACAGCTATAAACTCAGCGGACTTGTGTGACTCTTGACCTGGGTCAGAGGTTAAAATATAAGTTTTTTTCTCGTAAAATTACAACTTTAAATCTTGTAAATGTATGACTTTTTTTTGTAAATTTATGAATTTTAACTTCCTAATTTTACAACTTTAACTCTCGTAATGTTACAACTTTTAATCTCAAAATCTTAAGTTGTTGGTTTTTTTTAATACGCCGTCGTACTAAGACACCAAGATAAAAGGTCCGTTTTCACGAATGACTAAGGAAATGAAAAAATATTCACATTCGAGAGGCTAAAATCAGAGGATATAAAGACGGTGGAAAAAGAAAATAGTCCAATAGTCAATTAATTGGATAATAGATTAATTGTTGATTCTTTGATTAATTGTTGCAGGTCTGGAGATACACAACTATTTACTGAGTCTGGAAAAAGTCCGGAATTTTGAAATGGGGGACTGGCAGAACTTATGTTCTTCTCGTCCAGGAACTGTCAGAAGTTCAGGGCATTGTGAGTAGAGTGTCATGGTGTCCTGCCACAACATTCATCTCTTCTGTCGCACAGTGTACAAAACAAATGTCATAGGATCTCTTTGTAGTGGCAAGAACAATGCATCTCACGTTGACGAATACAAACGTTTCTGACACACTTTCAATTTGTGGTTACATCATATTACACACATACAGTATCAAGTACTCGGGCGAGCCAGCAAAATTGGTAAAACAAAGGATAATGTCCATTCTGAATTAGACTCACCATTTTCGTGCATATTCATGGTCGGACATAATCATGGTTATGGACCAGGCCTGTGCAAAAATTCAGAATTTCAGAATTCAATTCAGTGGATAAATTTGAATTTGAATTGAGTCCAATTGCAGGAAGTTGAATTGAATTCAATGCAATTCAGATAAATTCATTCTCGTCACAAATAAATGAGAATGAAATACTTCATCCATGTGTCCTTCAAATAGAAGTTCAGACTGGATCACTGCAGTAATTGCAGATTGTGTCATGGTTTTAATTTGTTGTGGGAATAGGTCCACAAGGACAGATATCATTTGACGTGCAGTATCATTTTGCGTATTTCTCTCATTACGAAAGTCAAAGTATAAACCAGACCTGGTCTTCAATTATTCATAATTATCAGCAATTTATTGCACTAGTGTACTCCAAACCAAATGTTCGGACCACCATTTTAAAAAATTTGGATAAAACAAGGTATTCTGGGAGATGAAAAGCTTTTCTATCCTGCTATCCAACAATTTGAAAGTTTTTACAATTTTAATGATCTGTTTTTTTATCAGGGTAATTTTCCAATGTGATTTAAAAAAAACAATCACTATACTATCTAGTATACTAAAGTATTGTGCACATAAACTCCATACAATAATAATTTCATGTTTTAAATATACTGTAAAGCTTCATCGTACCATACACTAATTATTCTTTGTGCATTTATTGTAAATATTATTAAATATATATTTTTATAAATATGATTAAATATTTATTTAATTTGAATTTCAGTTCGAATTTGAATTGCACTTATGGTTCCTGTTTGCAACTGCAATTCAAATTCAGATCCAAGAATTGATTTGGAATTTAGACGTCATTCTCAGTTCAGCTCTGAATACCGTGTCGCTTAACAGGGATTACATACTCTCTTTTTGTCTCGCTGCACACACTGGCCCCCGTCCCACTTCCGTCGCTTATCCAATCAGCAGTCAGAACAAAGTCTGGGTGCATTCACAAACTTGTGGTGAGTCGGTTGAGTCGGTAAAACTCGGTAAAACTCGTTTAAAAAAATGCACATTTCCTCTACTTCGCTGTAAAACAAATCACTGAGCTTTTGAACCAAAATAAAAAGCAGCTAGTACCCTAACTGTCAAAATTACGACTGCGCGTGAACGCCTCACGAAGCTTGCACAGCACAGAGCAGGATGCATTGGAAAACTGCCTTATTGTGTTTCCCCCCAAAATTGGTATCAAATTAATATGGTGACTTAAACCACGGCAATCAAATTCAACC
This sequence comes from Oostethus manadensis, assembly GCA_024372805.1. Taxonomy (NCBI): domain Eukaryota; kingdom Metazoa; phylum Chordata; class Actinopteri; order Syngnathiformes; family Syngnathidae; genus Oostethus; species Oostethus manadensis. The sequence goes on from QODF01000105.1 coordinate 1,169,248, forward strand.
AAAACTGAGGGCTCCCAACATCAAACTGCAATAAACGATATGTAACATGAGAACTTATCTATTTATCAATGCTCAGATGGAACTGTATCATTGCTTGACCATCCATTCAAAAAACTTTTTTTCATGTTGTCACATGCAAGTTGAACAAAATAGCAATTTAAATACTTACGTAAATACTTCAATAAGTAACTAAGTATACATTCACCAATAAAAAACAAAATCCACAACAAATTGGTCGTAATTATCACAGCAAAACCAGCAGCAATTCACACCAAAAAAAAAAAGTTAAAAAAACCTCCACACAAACGTGCTTGTGCTGTAATGTTCAGAATTCCAGTGTTCATAAATGCACCTTGCCTGCCATTGGTGTGATTGGTGGATAATGAGGAAGTGTTGTGCATGGAACAACATGCTGGAACTGAGCGCCGCTGTTAGCGTGTTAAGGTAGGCAATAAATGTTAAAAAGGACTTTTTTAGGACGCTACAGTACTCCCAAGGCGTTATTTGCCCAATGTCAATGTCAAGCATTTGTTGCAAATGTGTGAGTCTGTATTCATTTAGCACCCAAATGAGGCGCTGATAGCTCCTTCGGTTGCCATTACGGTACCGAGTTTAAGTGTGTTTCCCTATTTATTAGGAGAGTGGGAGGAGAAAGGATGTTTCAAGAAGAGCATAAACCTGATGTGGAAATGTAGACTTAGTTGGGTTTATCTTTTTGAGAAGACCTTTTCACTCGTTTTGTTGGTTTATCCCCTAAACCCCGTCTCACCCCCCAGCCTAAAAGCTTTTGACATCTTCATCTTGTTCACAGTGGGCAGCCTTTGTTTGTTCTGCTTGAAAAAGCGGATGGGGCTCAGCCCCCCCTCACCTCTCCGTGGCACAAGGACTTTGCCATGGCAAGGGGGGGGGGGGG
>QODF01000105.1:1173344-1187256 GCA_024372805.1 Oostethus manadensis
AGCAACCTAAGCAGGGAAGCCCAGAGGTCCCTCTCCCCGGCCACTTCGTCTAGCTCTTCCCAGCGGATGCCGAGGCGTTCCCAGGCCAGCTGAGAGACATAGTCTCTCCAACGTGTCCTGGGTGTTCCCCGAGGCCTCCTACCGGTTGGACGTGCCCTGAACACCTCCCCAGGAAGGCGTTCGGGAGGCATCCTAACCAGATGCCCGAGCCACCTCATCTGGCTCCTCTTAATGCGGAGGAGCAGCGGTTCTACTCCGAGTCTCTACCGGATGACAGTGCTTCTCACCCTAACTCTAAGGGAGAGCCCAGCCACCCTGCGGAGAAACGTAATTTCGGCCGCTTGTACCCGCGATCTTGTCTTTTCGGTGACTACCCAAAGCTCATGACCAAAGGTGAGGGTAGGAACGTAGATCAACCGGTAAATCGAGAGCTTTGCCTTTTGGCTCAGCTCTCTTTTCACCACGACAGATCGGTGCAGAGTCCGCATCACTGCAGACACCGCTCTCACTTGTGAACAAGACCCCAAGGTACTTAAACTCCTCCACTTGAGGCAGGACCTGGAGAGATGGAGATGGCACTCCACCCTTTCCCGGGCGAGAACCATGGACTCGGACTTGGAGGTGCTGATTCTCATTCCAGCCGCTTCACACTCAGCTGCGAACCGATCCAGTGAGAGTTGAAGGTCACTGCTCGATGAAGCCAACAGGACCACAATCATCTGCAAAAAGCAGAGATCGAATCCTGCGGCCACCTAACTGAAACCCCTCAACGCCCTGGCTGCGCCTAGAAATTCTGTCCATAAAAAGTAGTGAACAGAATCGGTGACAAAGGGCAGCCCTAGCGGAGTCCAACCCTCACTGGAAACCATCCAGAAGTTGTTTTCCATGGCCTCTCCAAACTCCTCCCATGTCCGGGTTTTTGCCTCAACGACCGCCAGAGCTGCAGACCGCTTGGCCTTCCGGTACCTGTCAGCTGCCTCCAGAGTGTCATGGGCCAAGACGGCCTGATAGGACTCTTTCTTCAGCTTGACGGCGTCCCTCACCACTGGTGTCCACCAACGGGTTCTGGGATTACCGCCACGACAGGCACCGCCCACTTTACGGCCACACCTCCGATCAACAATGGAGGCACTAAACCTCGCCCACTCGGATTCAATGTCCGCTGCCTCCCTCGGAACATGGTCAAAGCTCTCCCGCAGGTGGGAGTTGAAACTCCTTCTGACAGGGGATTCTGCCAGGCGTTCCCAGCAGACCCTCACAATGCGTTTGGGTCTGCCAGGTCTGACCGGCATCCTCCCCCACCATCGGAACCAACTCACCACCAGGTGGTGATCAGTTGACAGCTCCGCCCCTCTCCTAACCCGAGTGTCCAAAACATGTGGTCGCAAGTCCGACGACACAACCACAAAGTCAATAATCAAACTGCGACCCAAGGTGTCCTGGTGCCAAGTGCACATGTGGACACCCTTATGCTTGAATATGGTGTTCGTTATCTTCTGTGACGAGCACAGAAGTCCAATAACAAGACACCGCTCGGGTTAAGATCAGGGGGGCCGTTTCTCCCAATCATACCTCTCCAGGTCTCACTGTCGCTGCCAACATGACCGTTGAAGTCACCCAACAGAACAAGGGAATCCCCCAAAGGAGCACTCTCTAGTATTTCCTCTAAGGACTCCAAAAAAGGCGGGTATTCTGAACTGCTGTTTGGCGCATAAGCGCAAACAACAGTCAGGACCCGTCCCCCCACCCGAAGGTGTAAGGAAACTACCCTCTCATTTACTGGGTTAAACTCCAACGTGCAGGCTTGGAGCCGGGGAGCAACAAGAATTGCCACCCCTGCTTGTCGCCTCTCATTGCTGGCAACACCAGAGGGGAATGAAGTCCAGCCCCTCTCGAGAGGACTGGTTCCAGAGCCCTTGCCGTGCGTTGAGGTGAGTCCGATTATATCTAGTCGGAATTTCTCCACCTCACGCACCAGCTCAGGCTCCTTCCCCGCCAGAGAGGTGACATTCCACGTACCGACAACTAGCTTCTGTAGCCGAGGATCGGACCGCCAAGGCCTCTGCCTCCGGCCGCCACCCAGCTCTCTTTGCACCCGACCCCTTTGGCCCCTCCTACGAGTGGTGAGCTCATGGGAGGGGGGACCCACGTTACCTTTTCGGGCTGTGCCCGACCGGGCCCCATGGGTGCAGGCCCGGCCACCAGACGCTCGCGATCGTGCCCCGCCTCCGGGCCTGGCTCCAGAGGGGGGCCCCGGTGACCCACGTCCGGGCGAAGGAAAACGAAGTCCAATTGTATCATTCATCATTAGGGTCTTTTGAGCCACTCTTTGTCTGGTCCTTCCCCTAGGACCTGTTTGTCATGGGTGACCCTACCAGGGGCATGACAGCCCCCGACAACTTAGCTCCTAGGATCATTGGGACACGCAAACTCCTCCACCACGATAAGGTGGTGACTCAGGGAGGAGTCAACTAGCACCATAATTCCTAAAGCCTGTTGCCAAGCTAAAACTCAACTCTGAACCCTCATTGTCACTTCCTGTCTGCCTTCCAATTAGCTCCCCTGGCACAAGAACACTTTTACAGCAACACACTAACACAAGTCTTATTTGAGTTTTATTTTCAGCGCTATTTGATTGCTTATTCACATTTACCTGGGGGGTGCACACTTGCACCTGGAGTCGCTACTTACATTTTTCCGAAACATTTGTAACATTTTACCAAATGCCATCCATTTTAGTATGAATACCTGTAATTATTATTTATAAAATGCATTGTTCCTTGTATTTTGAGGTGTCTGAACCAGATGGATTGGATTTATTCTATTCTCTATAGAAAAAAAATGCTTCCGTTTTTATAAGTTTTGGTTTTTGTCAGACCTTCTGGAACGATTTAAGGACAAATACTTGAAATTCCTGGCCGTGCCATTGGGGCCCTTATAAAATAGTCGAGGAAACACTTTTACCATGGTTGATTGTGTTATTAGTTCTGAATCATATTTCCTGTAATTGCGGCCATATAAGTTCATCTTTGTCTTGTCTGACCATAAAACTTTTGTCCAGACTGTGTTTTGCTTGTCCAAGCGGACAGAAAATTTTACAGATTTCGGAGCAGGAACTTGCATCTTGGTCAGCGTCATCTCAGCCCATGGTGATGTAAAATTGGCTTCACAGTGTACAGTGACATTCGTCTTTCAGCAGTTTCCAGTTTATTGTACGCTTGAGTCTTTTTGGTTCCTAAATTGTTCCTAAACGTCCTGGGTCTTCATCCAGACCTTGGCAAAGTGGTACAATCAAATAGAATGGAGAATGGGTCTTTTTGGACTCACTGGTGCTTTGACTGCTTTTGGTGGATTTCCCGACCGGAGATCCCAAACACTATCATCAGACTGTTTGCTGACACGTGCTTGAACATTCTCTTGTGTGAAGGAGACTGAGAAAGAAGAGTGCGAGTCTGCCGCTAGCAAGGAAGGCTAACAGACAAACAATGAAAAACCAAAGAGCATTGCCTAGCAACGAAATGGCTCAGAAGAAAACAAAGAAATCTCCTGTGTCGGAGGAACAGCCCCAGGAGACCAGTATCCAGGAGGAAATGGATTTAGGAGATGGACAAAAATAGTCTAAAAATTGTTTGAGACGCTGGGAATATTTGAAAAAAGAACACAATTTTGGGGAAAAAAATGTATTAGAGCAAAATACATATGCAGGTACGGAACCTTGTTGAAGAACATAAAAAACAGAAGAGATGAACAGACGAATGATTTTTGAGACTCGCTGGGAAATTTTGATGGCGTTGTCAAATATAAACACAACAGAAATTTTTGACCAAGGTGTTTTTGGAGAAAAACATATCTATAGGACCTTATTGAAAAACATTAAAAAGCTCTTGAAGAACAAAAAAAAGCTTTGGCCGAATAGAAAAAAACCCCAGAATGCTGTCAGGGAGCTGAGACTGGAAGAACGCAGACTGAGCTGGAAAAATAGATGAAAACTCTCAAAAAGGACAGTTCAGAGAAGGAAGAGATCATGCAAATGAAGAGTTGGAGCAAAACATACAGAAAACACACAAGACAGGTTGTAATTTGGCTCCATGATTGATCCTGGTCATATACCAGGGCAGCCGGGAAGATACTGTATGTGGGGAACCAGTAGTTTGCCATCAGGAAATACTTAACAACACTGTTACAACGTGGAAGAAAGATAAACGGAACAAAGCTCCACTTAAACGAATGAGCATCTGACTAAATGCGATACCAAGTCATCAAGATCAGCAAGGTCTAGTCATCAAAGACATCAAGCAATCGGAAAAACAGATCATATCAACTGGACTGGGAAGTAAACTAAATACACCGCACGCAATGATAGCATGACACAGTGATGCAACTTATTTGTTTACTTTTGAGAACACGGCAATACAAAGCATTGATGAACAAGCGAATCTGGAACTGGCAACCTCTCAGTTAAGCTTGTGTAAGTAAGAACAATCTATTGTGTGGTATTTTCCCATTAATCATTTGGACGAGTAGTGCAACTCTGATTGTGCTACGTGAGTGCGTGTGTCAAGAAGGCCTTCTATGAGCACCTTTGGACTGAGATTATTAGATTGGCTTTACAGGTGCCGTCATACTTAACACTTCTCAGGACATTGACTTCATCGCGATAAGAATAAAAGGACCAGGATGAATGACAATATTCACAAGCAATATCTAACGTTATAATGTGGTAACGATATAGTAATGGTATTACTCTACCTGGAATTGTTTTATTTTAGTTCGCTATTTCCACCTGACAAAGAACTTCTTTCAGAGGAATAATCTCACTCCTTTGGACCATGTGTTCCCCTGATCTAAATCCAATTGAGAACATTTGGGAATGGATGGCAAGGGAAGTTTATAAAATGGGCATCAGTTCCAGACAGCGAATGACTGGTTCCCACGAGCCTCCTGGAACCACTGGCATCAAGTGTGGCCACATCATTTTTGAGGTGATTAAGTGTGGTCTTAAACTTGTGATCAGCTGATGAACATCTTATTTCATTTGTTTGCAATAAATTGCTTACTCAAAAAACGTTTTGTTTCACTCCCATTTCTTCTTTTTGATGTTGAAGATTTATTTAGGACATGCTTAAGTCACAACAGTGCAAAATGTACATTCTTGCACTGTTGTGAAAATGCAGTCCAAAGCATATTACTTGTTCATAAAGCTTCTTCTTGCATTCCTTCAATTTATCCCTGTCCTGCAGGCTTTGAGTAATCTGGGAACAACATAATCTTGTGGACTCCCAGATCAGCCCTTTTTCCTCGCTGCATGCATCCACGTCCCGGTCCAATGACCCTAAAAGCCATGCCATATTGGGTCTTGGTTTCCCCTCGGGGTGCGGTTGTTGCGTGGACACCTTGTGAGCTGGTTCAACTTCACGTTTCAATAAAATAATCCCGGTTAGTGCATTTTTCAACCCTTCCAGTACCACCGTAACAGTGCGATATGTTCGATTTGTGGCCAGTGGATTAGCTTGGTGCTCTCAGATGATTCCAAAAAGTGAAGCCGCGCCTCATCATTACGGTTAATTTTGTCGCCATTCTTTCGTCTACTGCAAAGAATTTTCGTCAGGTCCCGTCCTACTTTATGTCTTGTGATTGTTGGTCCTCCGCAGCAACAACCGGTGTATCGCCTGCGGCCGTCTCTTGCAACATTTGAGCTCGAATTATCGGTGTCTTTCATGCTTTAGACAGCTTTTAAGTGTCACGTGACAAATTGCACTTTTTTAAAACCTGAACATGCTGGAGCGCCACCAGCTACTGTACCATGTGCTATCAACATTGCTCAAAAAGAAGAGATTGTTTGAGGGAATTTCAATACTTTTCACAATTACAAATTATTGCATAGAAATGGTCAGACATTTTTGTTTGACCCAAATAAAATAAGCGCCGTTCATGAATTTTACTGTTGGTATTCATGTACAGTCGACTTCAGCCTATCCCAGCTGACTTACAAATAAATGTAATGTTTTTATAGTTAAAAATAAACTTGTTTATGGTCTTCTAAATACATTTTTTTACCATATTATTTCAGCCGCGTAGACATGAAATAACACCCCCATAGTCACCTTTATCTGTCACTTGATTGATATACAGGTCAGCCAGTCTGACATGTACTGCAGTACTGCTATCTTTGTTTACACCACATTGCGCAACTCTACAGGATCTCTGCAGGGACACAACAGACGGCTGCCTTTAAAGCACAACTAGTAAGCCTTCAACCATCAGGTGGCCCCTATTTAAGAATGAAAGCAGCACTTGTTGAACATCATTTCTCTTTGAAAGCCTGAGGGAAATGGCTCCTTCAAGGCATTGTTCAGAAAAACAGCGTACCTTGATTAAAAAGTTTTTTAGAGAGAGGAAAACGTATAAAGAGGTCCAAAAAATGTTTGGCTTTTCAGCTAAAAGGATCTTCAATGCCTTAAAATGGAGAGCAAAACCAGAGACACGTGGCAGAAAACGGAAGACTACTATCAAAATGGATGGACGAATAACCAGAATGGAAAAGATTCAGACAATAATCAGTCCCAGGATGATCCAAAACAGTCTGTAGTTACCTGTAAGTACTGTGACAATTAGAAGATTTCTGTGTGAACCTAATATATTTACAAGAATCCCCCGCAAAGTCCCTCTGTTAAAAAAAGGCATGTGCCAAAGAGGTTACATTTTGCCAAAGAGCACATCAACTGGCCTAAAGAGAAATGGAGGAAAATTTTGTGGACTGAGGGCCGCAGACATTTTGTGAGACTCTGAATTATACATATATATATAGACTGAGAACATTTTTTGTTCTGGTTTGGAGAGTTTTTTGTCATTTTTTGAGCGATTGTCTTAAACTTTTGATCATCTGATAAACAACCTATTTCAGTTGAATTGTTGTTTTCAAAAAATGACTTTTTTTCAAAGTGCTTTTTATCACACTCCCCCTTCTTGCTTTTGCATACTGTAGCTCTACTTAAACCCTCATTAAGATCCAAATGTGCTAAATTTTACAACTGGTCCTAAGATTTTGATCGGGAGTGTATATACAAAGGGACTTTGTGGAGTATTCCTGCAATAAGATTAGCTTGACACAGATGTGTTCCGTCGCAGAACTTACAGGTAAATTCAGACTGTCTTTGATCATCCTGGAGCTGTGTATAAACTTGACGGCGATAGCTGGATATTGGTCGGTGCAGGTGAAGGTTCCTAAATTCCCTTTGCTTTTTGTAAGAGAATCAGGTATACATTAATTATGAACACAAACAAAAAGGTAAACAACAGTTCATGGCAAATGCATTCATGTTTTATTTGAATAAAGTGCAAACAACACTTCAGGTTAAATTAAGAATAAATTAACAGGTTGAATGATTAATTCTACCTGATAAAACATGACTAACTTTAATTTGATACCTCATTTGCTTCTCTAACCAAAGTATTAAAGAAATAATTTCCCACCATCAGATTAGAATGAAATGTCATGTGCAGATAGATATAAGGAAATTAATATCCTACATACTGTAACGTTTGCACAGACGCTATTAAAGCTACAAGGAGGTGTTTGATCATCACGCTTATCATTGCAAGAAAAAATGGAACATATGCCAGAAGAGCAGGGGCTCCCAAGCGACAGGCCCCCCATTCAACCAGAACACAAACATGCACAAACATAATGCTCGCTACGTCCCTTTAGCTCCCATCCATGAGTTTGAAAGGCTTCAAGTTGGACCTAAATTAGGATGTGGTCCAACACTCAGTATAAATCCCATAGAAAAGTGAGGAAGGAGGAGGAAGTCATCTAGCTAACAAGCATGTATACCAATGAAAGTACACCCCGTATCCTATGAAAAATTCCATATTTTAGGACATCCACACGGATGTCATCCATGCGGCCCAGTCAACAGGCCGGACTTACGACAAATCAAACTGTAACAAGGGTAACGTTTAACGTCGCTATCGTTAAAATAGCTGAAAAACACACATCCGTATAAAACCTGCCGGGCTTAAATCCAATGCTTTATGTCCTTGTATCAATTAAATCGATTGAATACCTTTCAAATGGCGATGGGATGGCGATTTGGGGAACACAGATCGATGTGGTTAAACCAGAGGAATATAAATTGATACATCGATCGAGTGAATGAATCGTTACCCCCCAAATGAATATATATATATACATATATATATACTATACTGTACATATAGTTGTTATGATGCTGCAGATGATCAGATTGATTGCCTAATGAAAAAACACTCCGGAATAACTTTTCCGATGGATGGTGCACGTACAGTGATTAGGTGATGTGCTTCATCCCTTTCATGTGTTTTTAGTCTCATCTGCTTTGTTCCCCTTCCTAATTGCAAGCGAGCTCTCCTCAGAGAGTGTGTAACCTTCTCCCCCACTTCCACAGCAGCATCCCATTAAAGCCACACACCCGCCGATGGCCTGCCGCTACCTTTATGCAAAATACAATTAAAAAAAGCGGGCGAGATCAAAAAGATGCCAGGATCCTGACGAGGGTGAGCTTTTTTCCCAGATGCAGATGTGTGCTATTGATGGCTGCCTTGTTTGTAAATCATTATGGGACAGGAGTAATAAGCTGCATCAGCATTTAAGTGCTTGGCGAGAACAAACACCAGCCCTCCCAACACAAACACACACTCTCTCCTCAAGTCTTGTAAGGTAGCTGTGCGTTTATTAGTTCCACCGTGGTCATTAGGCCTGGCGCTGGTTGGCATGTTGTTGTTTTTTTTTCATATTTACCCAATTAAGCATCTTTGCAGCGCAACTCATATTCATGAAACTTTCAGCTGACAAAAGACTGAAGGTGTTTCTTTTATGAGGGAACAGCTCATCAAAGAAGCCTCGTTAGTGAGTCTTTCCAACAAGAGTTGAAAAAAACAATCCTATGTTCCTACTACTCGATGTTTACTTTCTGTTCAAGTGAGATTGATTATGTATATTACATATATACTACGCTTTTACTGTATTGTTCACAAAAATGTCATCATTTAAATTATATATTTTCTCAAATGTACAATAGCAACAAATATTTCTATGTATTAAAAAGCCAATGCGTAATATATATGTTGAAATTGTAAAAATACTTTATGTGTATATACAACATGTTATGGTTACGTTTTCAATCATACCTCGATATAATAATATTAATTTACTTTATAAATCATTTTAAATATATCACTAGGTATAAATAACTCACTTCTATGCTATTTATCAATTAAACTAAACTTTTTTGCATAATATAATGCAACGTGATGTCCTGACTTTATGAAGAGTACTGTAAATTCTGTACTACACATGAACATGTCATCACTTTTAAGAGACACCAACCTGACGTACACGCGCGCGCGCGCGCGCCTGCAGACATGTTTAATGTATAAAGTGAGACGAAATGCCGATGATAAATATGCATGCGTTCAATTGGGGAGGGGCGGGGGTATCAAGTGAGATGATTTGGAGGCTGGAAGTCATGTTTGCGCGTAGACAACCAAGCTTTTACGCACGGGAGGACGGGCTGCGGTGTGCGCGTGCACGCGCCTTACATCCAATAAATCAATCAATTCAAAGTCACTTCTGCACGAGCCGCGATCAAACCTCTCCTCGCGCGCACACACCAGCAGGTCCACTCGTCCCCGCCCAATTAAGAGCTGAGAGCTAATTAGAATGAGTGGATCCGTTCAGGTCCACGGTGCGGTCCCTGTTGCTGAACCGACTGCTCGCCGTCTGCGCACAAATGACAATTAAATCAAGTGCATGGAGTCATTTTGGTGTCTTTTGTGGGAGGAAAATTGGGGGGGGCGTCAAAACATTGAGACACTTCCTGTTTCGGTGTGGCCGTAATTACGCATCATAGGGAAATTGGCCTTATATGAAGTAAAAACATTCCAGTTAAAGCAGAAGCAGGGTGGGGGAGGTAAAACGCATGCATGATGCATGTCATTTATAGCCAAGAAATAAATCATAAGAAATAAACAAATGCCATCATGTGTCCCTATACTCATTACACATAATACATTTCTGTATATTCATGCATTTGGCCCTTGTCACCGTTTCCTTCTCAATTTTACTGCTTTATAATATACATACTAAATATACGTGTCTATAAATGCATTTTGCCCTTGCCCTGGAATTATGTACAATATCCATACCTATTTTCCTGTTAGGTGTAATAATCACGGTTGTTCTCATGATTTGAATTAATAATTCCAAAAAAATCATAATTGTGGGAAGAATCGCCCAAAAGGTGGTCAGAATGTAAGTGTGATTGCTTTAATTTTGTTTGATATTATAATTGTACATTTGATTTGAGCGGATGAATTATTTGTGATTTTTTCATTCCATGTAAACCAAGACTTTGCAGGACTAGAGTGTCCTATCAAACAAAGCTGCTGTCTATTATTATGATGTCTTGTTTTATTTTAATTGACTGTATAATTAAAGACTGTACTTTAGTATTATTATTTTTATTAATATTATTTGTACTACCATGTCCTTATCTAGTCAAGATTTTAGTGAGTTTTGTCTGATGCTGATATGCGTCATCTGAGTCCAAAAGTCCCAGCAGACCTTGTCGGTGCGCGCACACTGACGTGTGTGTGTGTGTGTGTGTGTGTGTGTGCGCGCGCGCGGTAGTGGAGGTGGTCCACGCGTTCTAAGCCCTATAAGACGGGATCTGGGAGCTTTTCCTTCAAGTTGCCCGGAGCAGTTGGGCGACGGCGGCCCGTAGCCAATGAACACACCCGGTGCGTCGTGACGCAGCAGGGCCTGCTTGATAAGGAGCGCAGCGTCCAAAGAAAGGCGTAAAGGCGACTCCTCCTCTTCTCTTTGACTCGCGTGTGTGCAGACTCTTTGGCAGGAGACGACGGAGGGGAGAAAAACTCTCCGATTACATCTTTTTTTGTAAATTATCCGTCACATGTAAGCTTTGACATCACACCCCGGACTGTTCAGCCCGAAGGACAGCAACGACGCTCCACTTTGTGGCGGTGGTGGGGGGGCTGCAGAGTAACTTTTTTTGAAATTTCACTCCCTGGCGAGGTGGAGGAGCTCATACTTGTTTTAAATAGACGCATAAATCAATGCTGGTAATTGTCAGTCACCCGATGAAGGAGAATAAATCAGACCCGGATAAGCGCGCCGGTTTTTGCCTTCCACATTTGGGGATTTTTAACTTGAATAAAAGGGGGAAAGCCTGGACTGTTTCGCACTCTTCTCTCCTCTGATGGACATCTTGGCTTATAGAACCGAAGAGAACAGCTACAACATCCTCCCGTCCGCGGCAACGATGCTCTTCCACGGCCTTCCCGGAGGAGACGTGCACGGCGTGGTGGAGGAGATGGAGCGGAGAGGAAAGAGCGAGTCGGCCATCGACATGGGCGAGACGGAGACGGTAGGAAGCTTCGGGCTCCACTCGCATGCACGGCGGCCTGCAGGAGGGATAGTCAAATCATATTCATATTTTGTTTCAACAAATATGTATAAATCATGAATTAAATCCAATACATGTATGATAGGATTTAGTTATACACACTATCATATCTAAATGATCTGCATAACTATTTCCAAATCCTGCATTTATATGTACTAAAAAATACACAATCACCTTGCAGGTAATTATGTTAAGGTTTTCCTACATTTACTTCCAAAATGTAAACAATGTTTGTGTTTTTAATGCACCTAATGGCTGACCCGGCGTGTGTGTGTGTGTGTGTGTGTGTGTGCGCGCCTGCAGGCCGCGCCGTGCATGCCCACGGAGCGGGTGGCTCTGTGCGCCGGCTGCGGCCGCAAGATCTCGGACCGGTACTACCTGCTGGCCGTGGACAAGCAGTGGCACATGCGGTGCCTGAAGTGCTGCGAGTGCAAACTCAACCTGGAGTCCGAGCTCACCTGCTTCAGCAAGGACGGGAGCATCTACTGCAAGGAGGACTACTACAGGTAGGAGGGCCCGCAACTTTACATGCCATCCAGGGCACATTTCGGGGTGCTTGTCATGTGACAGTCATGTGACCATGGCGGGCCACGGCTTTCCCAAAAGCGTGTGCAAATTCTAACAATCGAATGCGCCGTGGAAAACCTGCTGGGATTTTTCACAAAAGCAAAAAAATAACAAAAAAAAAAAGCAAGACACCCGATAGGTGTCACTTTTTGAATTTGTCTCGTTCCCAAAAGCCCAAATTGTGAATCCCAAAATATCCCCGTTGCATGTATTTGTGCGCACACCGCGCACACCATCTTCTATCATCTAGAAGCGTGCACTCCGCCGCGCTGCGTTCAGGGTCCATCCGCTGATGGGGTTGTGTGTTGCCCGCAGAAGATTTTCGGTGCAGAGATGCGCTCGGTGCCACCTGGGCATCTCGGCCTCGGAGATGGTGATGCGGGCCCGGGACCTGGTCTACCACCTCAACTGCTTCACCTGCTCCACCTGCAGCAAGATGCTCACCACCGGGGACCACTTCGGCATGAAGGACAGTCTGGTCTACTGTCGGCTGCACTTCGAGACGCTCATCCATGGGGACTACCAGGCACATTTGAACCACGCGGACGTGCTCCCGCACAAAGGCTTGGGACCCGCCAACGCGCTCGGACTATCTTACTTCAACGGCGTAGGGACGGTACAGAAAGGTCGGCCCAGAAAGAGGAAGAGCCCCGGGCCCGGTTCGGAGCTGGCAGCCTACAACGCAGGTAAGAAGCAAACCATGAGTCAAATATGACTTAGGAGTAACAAATGCTTCGTCAGGCGTGCCACTGGTTTGTGTGGAATTGTTTCATTTAGAGGAAAAATAATGCAGCGTAATAATCAGAAAACGTCTGCCTCTGCAATCTGCAGGGGTGTCCAACGTGTGGCCCGGGGGCGTTCATGCATGTTAAAATTGAAATGAAGGCATTACAGCGGACCTGGATTGGGCACTTTATACGCGTTTGCTGGGTGGCCTCTAAAACCAAGTCTATGCAAGTTTGCCTGCTAGGGAATGTTTTTGTCTTGCCAGAAATTCCCTCCTGGCTTGATTTGATTCCCGGTGTGTTCCATCAGACGGGTGAAATATTGATACGCGTCACCAGAGAAGCAAATTAAATAACCTATAAATAACCGGAGCTTCTTTTGGATGCTTGCTTGCCAGGCTAAATCTGCCTCACCGCGTGGTGGTCTAAAGTCTTCATTTTGGGCTTAAATCAGAACTTTTTTTTTTGGCGTTCCGCCTTTGCTTTCACCCTTTTCCACTTGTCAGGATGCATAACATCTGCAGACCCTCACACGCCCAACCCCCACTTAGTTCCTGCAAGGGAGTACAATAACTTTGCTACGTGTCCATTTTGCAGTGCAGGGACTACTTAGTAAGTTTCTTTTCGTCATACTCCATTTCTAGCAATTTTGGCAACCTGACGCCGCATCCTTTCTAATTACGCTGTACTGGGCTTGAGTTAGTTCAGATGTGTGTCCCAGTGCTCCATGGAGGAATGTTTCTTTTTGGTTCCTGGAGTTGTTTTCAAAGTGCTAAATCAAATAAAGTAATAACTAAAATAAATATAACACACACACACACTGATACATAGATGCACATGTACTGTGACTTAGGCGCTAAGTTACCAAAAATGCTATTTAATAGTTAATGGGAAGATGATGTTACCAAAGTCATTATATATATATACATATATATATATATATACATATATACTGTATATATATACTAAATATATATACTGTATTTGTATGTGTATATATATATGTGTATATATAGACTGTTTATTTAAGGCCAATATATATACTGTCTATGTGTATATTTAAATATATATATATATACACACTGTATATTTAAGACTGGTATAAATACATATATTTATATATATACTGTATATATATATATATATATATACATA
>QODF01000105.1:1187585-1218065 GCA_024372805.1 Oostethus manadensis
CTATTAGTTAATGGGAAGTGATATAATCACTTTGTTATTAAAGTGATTATGTATATACTGTATATTTAAGGCCAATATATATACTGTATATATATGTATGTGTATGTATGTATGTATTTATATATATACTGTATATTTAAGGCCGCTATAAATATTGTATTCAGGCCTTCACACACACACACACACAGATATATGATATATATCTGTTCATATCTATATGATATATAGATATAGTGCTTTCTAAAACTACATTTACAAAAAATGCTATTAGTTAATGGGATGATGTTTGTTATCAAAGTGATTATATATACTATATTTACAGTATATATATAAGGAGAGAAACACATATATATAATGTATATACATTAGCTTTTATGACGGGTTTGGACATTTTTGCGAAAAGAAAAAAAACCAAATGTTTCCATTCCTCTGTGTAAAAAATGGTCATGGAAGAAACAATCAATACATGATGTTGAAAAAATACACATATATTACACGTGTAACATAATCATAACATTTGCTGTAGGAAAGAAGTAAAAAAGGCGCGCAGCGCTTCCTCTCGAGCTTCAAACTGGTAGCGACATGAACACTCACCTGGGCAGCGGAAGTAGAACTAGTTGGCCACGTGGAGCACCAGGAAAGAATGCCCAGATTGCCTCTCATGTGGACGTTGCAGCATATGCTTCTTTCCTCCACGAATGCAGCGTTTGTTGTGGCCCGCCTGCACTCATTAAGAGAAGTGTTATTCCGATACTCGGCATTGCCGCGTTCTGATATTCAATAACAACCGTTATGCACGCAGCAACACTTTGGCAATTGCCAAGAAATTTGCAGACTGGGACAAACGTGTGTGTGTGTGTACACAAAATCCCGGCCAGCACTTCCTCCTGGAAAATTCTCCATTCAAATACTCCAAATATGGGATTAGTGTGTGTTTGTCTCCTCATCTTTGCTTATATACAGTATACTTTTTACATATACAGCGTCTCCCTCATGAAACAGGCACAAAAATGTGCAAGAAAGTGGACTACAATTCGCAGGGTTTGGAATAAGATGCCCATAAAAATGTCAGTTCGACCAAACACCTTGCTCACTCACAGTGCAACCCAAAACCTACACAGGCTATGAGGGCATGGAAAGAAACACCTAAAATACACACAAATCACTACTACTACACTACTGTATAAGCCACAAGGCATGCTGGGGAGCTTCCTGTTGAGGGAGCGTTTGCATGGGTTTCCCAGCATGCCTTGCGGGTTACACATGTGTATGATAGTATTGGTAAGGGTCCATTTTCATACCGGCTGATTGTGTTACATGTTTTGTTATTTTTGGTTGCACCGTGACAGAGGAAGGTGTTTGGGCTGATTAAAAAAAAACAAACAAAGTTGGTTGTCCCTGTTTGGGGAAGTGGTGGGCGATACCGGACTTTTGGTTTCAATATGAGTCAGGCTACATTTTTAGCATTTACTTTACTATGCTGGAGCCTAACCCAGCTGATTTAGAGTAGAGAGGCGGGGCACCGGTCGCCAGCCAATCACAGGGCAGACAAACAACCATTCACACTCACATTCATACTTAATTTAGAGTCGCCAATTAACCTAATAACCTATTGTGTTTTTTTTCCTACCCCAATAAAGCACATGACAAATACGTAGGTTAAGCCAATCATATGTCACCTAAGATAAGCGTGAGTTATCGGAACGAGTCTGAAGCTAAATGCCCAGACGCTGGAGGCTTTTGGAATCAGGTGGCCAAGTCAGCAGAAATTCAATACACCTTTGGAATCATGCAGAGAAAAGGTTTTATATTTGTAATAACAAATATATATTCTCAGATTAGAACACATACGTGGAACGGACATGAACAAATATCCTACCCAGTGTGATTTTGTGATACATAGGTCGACGTGTTATGCAAAATTGCTGCATGTCCAGACTTTAGGGTACACAAAAATGGCAAATGCCAATCGATGCCCCAAAGGCGTCCGGAAAGGCAGAGAAGCCTTTTTGGAAGAACATCCAAACGACGACGATTAACGACTGGATGGGAGGTCCCGCGGTGTAATCTTCTCTCTCCTCTTGTTCCCCGCCGACCTGCAGCGCTGAGCTGCAACGAGAACGACAGCGAGTCTATGGACCGGGACTCCCAGTACAGCTCCAGTCAGAAGACCAAGCGCATGCGGACGTCCTTTAAGCACCACCAGCTCAGGACCATGAAGTCCTACTTTGCCATCAACCACAACCCAGACGCCAAGGACCTGAAGCAGCTCGCCCAGAAGACAGGCCTCACCAAGCGGGTTTTACAGGTGACCACACAGCTTTTCTTGGACATGCTTTACATTTCTAAGCGAGTGTAAAGGAATATGAGGTATGATACCGGAGAAGGGTTCGCTTTCAAAGTTTGTCACATTAGTGTTTTGTTTCATGGAATTATTCCCGATACAGAACAACAAGCAAGACTTTGCCCCATTTAAGTGCTCGTGGTTTGAAAAGTCTCTGATTTCCCCTAAAAATGTGAAATTTTAATGCTTTTTTAAAAAACATTATTAGGGGCGTCTAGACATGGAATAACCTTTACGCTCATATCACCCAACACAGTAGACACACTGGTGCTTGTGTGTCGCATCCAACAGTTTTTTAATACGTCTTTTGAATGCTTTATATTGTAGTTGACTTCATTCAGCCATTTTTATGCTTGCAAATGCTTCATTCAGGCAAAACGTACATAAAAACATACATATTCCATCACAAAACAGCATGATTCGATTTAATTTGTATTTTTCGTGTGAAAGTATATACAGTATATTTGGTAAGGTATACCAAAGTAAACATGGGAAATTTACGGGAAACAATTGAAGTGGGAAACTGAAATGGGAGAACGGCGGGGCAAAAACAGGGTTGTAATAAATGACAATATAAAAAGATCAAGTGGCCTAGTGGTTAGCATGTTGGCCACATTGAGCCGGGTTCCAGTCTCTGCTGGCCAAGTTTCCGCCTTCCTCCCACATTCCAAAAACCTGCAAAGGTTTGTCTATATGTGCCTGCCGATTGGCTGGCGACCTCTCTCCCAAAAGTCAGTTGGGATAGGCCCCAGCATACCCCCTCGACCTGGATAACAATTATTGCTGAATTATTCATCATACACTTGTTTGATCAAATAAGTAAACAAAAACAAATTACTATTGGCTATATACAGTATATATATATATATATATATATATATATGTGTGTGTGTGACTATACATAATATATACAGTATGATCAACAATGACAACAAATAGATGAGTCAAAATAAGCAGAGAGGGCACATGGAAAATATCAATCCTGTCACGTTAGTATCAATCCCATACTGGTACTGCCCTTGGTATCGATCCCCTAACCCTGAATATCCATACAAAGTCATAGCCACGCAGCTGCGACAGATGACATTTTGCACTTTGCCCGGTGGTCCTTGAACGCATCGTGGTTGCTGTGGGACGCAAAAGGGAAAGTTATATATAACCTCACAGCGGGTCATTTTACATACTGATGAGCAGCTATACATGTGATACTTTGTATGCGTTTAATGAGGCCTAGGTGGGCTGCGAGCGGACAATGATAATTGAAGAGAGATGTTTTGGAGTTGAATAATTACCACAGTCGCTTTTATTGCAAACACTGGTGGGTGAGGAGCGAGCGAGCTGTCAAAAATAGCGTCAGCGTGTCAGTTACTCATTCGCTGTGCCGCATGAATGAACGTCTCCCAGTTTTTAGAATTCGTAGGATTCACGAACTACCCGGAATTTACTTAATAGAAAGAATTTCAGGTGATGACAAACTAAAGCGTAGCAGAATAGACACAAAAGAGTGTTTTAGTTGCGTAGACGAGCAGTGCGGTATTATCTGGGGGGACTAGTCAATCTGACAATTGTTTTCCTCAGACACGATTCATCCTACCGTTATAATTAACGCTTGGCGAAAACAAAGCAGCCGTTTTGCTTTGATGCTTTCAAGTTTTCACGCCTCGTATTCCAGCTGATGTTCCCCCCACCCCCACCCCCACCCACCCCTTTGGGTTCCCACAGCTCCATCGCCCTCACTCAGCACAGATTGAAGCCTTCCTCAATTAGCATTGTCCTTTCTGTTTCTCAATAACAGGGGAAAGATGGCATATCAAAATGAGGAGGTGGGGCAAATACACAAAATTAATTCAATTAAAATGAACCAAAAGCTGAGCAGAAAATGTCGTAAGTAAGTGAATTACTTATTTCTATTATATATTATTTTCATAGTTAGAGCGTAGAACTGCTTATAAAGTTTTTAACATTATTAGAGCCCTCTAGACATAAAATAGCACCCCTATAGTCACCTTTACACTCCTACTACAGAAATAATAAAGGAAAATTAAACATTTAAGACGTAAGACTTGCTGTAAATGAGGGGACCTGAGTGGGGGGCAGTCAGGGGTTCACAGTTTTAGCACTTTGATTTCACAGCGCCACTCTATCAAGATTTTTAGAGATATATTAATGCATATTGTATCGTGGGTGAATACGGTGTATTAAAGTATTAGAACACATTTACAGCAACTCAAAAGAGATTTTCTCGTATTATGTCCACTATGTTGAGTAATGCAAGAGTAAAGGTGAGTATAGGGTTGTTATTTCTAGGGCTGTCAAAGGTAACACATCAACGATGTGTTAGCAAAAGTCATTTTCTATACCGCTTATCCTCATTAGGGTCGCGGGGAGGCTGGAGCCTATCCCAGCTGACTTTGGGCAAGAGGCGGGGTACACCCTGGACTGGTCGCCAGTCAATCACGACTTTTTAACAAAAGTGTCCTTTAATTTTTTTGACCCGCGATTAACTTTGCACGTCCTGTTTTACCTTCTTCCAACACGACGGAGGAACCGCAGCGTGGCAGACTTGTGTAAAGCTATAAGCAGGAGCAAATTCTGAGCAAAAATGGGCAAAGAAAATAATGTATGGCAAGATGACGACCAGTCCAGGGTGTACCCCGCCTCCTGCCCAAAGCCAGCCGGGATAGGCTCCAGCATACCCGCGACCCCAATGAGGAGAAGCGGCATAGAAGATGAATGAAGATTAGCTTCAAAGCCCTGGCAGATCAAATTTACAATATTTGTGTAGCTGTGACTGGAGTCACCTCTCGCCTCTGGGAGAAGTGAGTTACTAGAGCACTGCAGGTATTGTTTTGTCATCTATACAGTGGTAGCGAGGCATAAAGTGTCCCAACTAACGAGCGTTTTTAGATGCGAGTCGTCTCTCATTTTGCATTGAACTGCTAGCGAAAATTTAGGTTAGGAGCTGCTAGTTACCCGCAGAGCTGTTTGGGTCGCTAGCTAACGTTATGTAATTGACACTAGCATTATAGCGATCGTACCTATTGTACATTATAATGATCTTATTTAGTATGGATTCTGCTAAACTATGACAGGAACAACATCAAATTTAAAGCACAAAATGAATACAAAACCACCATCCACCTGGACTTGTTTTTCCAGAGTTGTGTACCACAAGTATGCACATTAGCACTCAATAAGGTCATCAGATCTTACGTTTATGCATTCCCATGTAGTATCAACCTTTGGGAGCAAATATGGGGGGAAAGAAAAAGGGGAAAAAGTACAGTATAATAGTCCTGCAGTGTATGAGAATGAAGAAGGTGCGTTCAAGGAATGTCAAACAGTAGGACAAATAGCCACCCGCATCAAACATGAAAAACATGAACAAACTGGGGGCTTTCTAACCGTATATTATTTTTGAATGAAAGAATAGCTCATATGTCCAATATTGATATCCTTTTATATAAAATTTGATGCAGTTATTGTAGTTGCATATCGAATCCTTAACCACAAAGAGATTTACATCCCTTCTTATTATTAAAACAGATTTTAGAACTACAAGGAAAATTGCTTGGTTACAGTAGCTCAATTCTAAAAACACAAACACTCACAAATAAAAAAATGCAATGCAATATAAATCAAATGATTACATTATCTATATAGATATTTATAGATGGATATATTATATAATAAAGTAAAATAAAAATACTAAGGAATATATAGGCAATTAAGAGAATATGAGATAAACAATATTCTCTTACTACAATATTGTAATATTGTAATACTACAAGTAATTTAAATGAATGTGACTAATTATGAGTTAACTGCGGACAACACGCCTTTAATCACGATCAAATATTTTAATCAGTTGACAGCCCTAGTTATTTCATGTCTAGAAGACTGAAAAAAAACATGTTTAGCTGTTTTTTTCATTATATTGTACATTTCAATTATAAATACAAAATCCTAATTCACAGAAATTCAAATTCCATAATACTTTTAAAAAGTATATTTTTCTATGAGATTTTAGCAAAGAAGGAAACATGGAAGTGGTCGCTCGGAATAGTGAACTTTGATGGGGAAACCACTTTGGCATCTTTTGGTGGACACAGGGCTTATAAATCAGACTGTCGATTGCGTCCTCTTGCATCGTTGCTCCGCTCCCAGTCTCTAGAGAAAGCTGCCTGAGAAACTAAAAAAAAAGACTCGAGTGTGCGTGTGTGTGTGTGTGTGTGTGGTACATGAGGCCTCCACCGGGAGTGAAGCAGTTGTAGCTGCTGGAAACAATGACGTCCTACTAAAAGGAAATCTATTGCTTAGTTAATTGTGTAATTTGGCTAAAGGAAGCTGTTACTGGAGCGTTGTTACAGTCGATTGTTGATGACTTCAAGCTGCAACAAGTTTTTGTGGGTTGCGTTTTTTTTTCCTTGCTGTCGAGATGATCATTTTCATGTCTGTCCAGTTCCAAGTACTTTGGCTTCTTCTTTTCCTTTCGGCTTATCCCTTCAGGGGTCGCCATGGAGAATCAATTGCCTCCATCTCACACCAACTACCTCCATGTTCGCTACATCCTTCTACCAATATATTTACTATCTCTCCTCTGGACATGTCCGAACCACCTCAGTCTGGCCTCTCTGACTTTATCTCCAAAACCTCTAACATGTGCTGTCCCTCTGATGTGCTCATTCCTGATCCTGTCCATCCTGGTCACACCCAAAGAGAACCTCAGCCCTGTGTATAAAATGTATCAAAGTGGTCCCTTACACGTTTTCTGTACATGGACCTCGCTGGAAAACATTTAGACATTGTTGCTGTTTTGTAATTTTCATTTATTAGATTCTTCCTCACACACAGGCAAAAATGCATAAATGAGAGAGTAATAACATACAAAATTAATATACATAGTTTTATTGTAAATTAGAATTTGTGATTTTCAATATGTAACATGTTTTTATATTATAGTTTATATTATATTACAGTAATCCCTCATAGTTTCACTCTCATGGTTTGTCAAATATATATAAAATATATTAATTAATAAATCATGCTGTTTTGTGCTTGACTCTTAGTCAAAAAATATGCATGTCACAGCAAATTTGACATATTCTTTTGCCTAAATGAAACCTTTTAATTTCAAATAGACTAAATGAAATAATCATCTGTGGGATCGCGTCTGTAGCTAATTAACCACAATGAACAAGGGATTACTGTATGCATAAATGGAGGAAAATGACAACAAACAAAAACCAAATAAATCATTTACTATCACTCATTTTTCTTATGAGTCACCATGTTTTTATTACCACAAACCAGGTCAATATAACCAGCGATGAGATATTGATATGCCGTATAAAGTAGGCCTCCTCTGTAAAGATAGAAAACTTCAAAATACTATCTATAACCAAATAAACTAGGACGTTCATTCATTCCAGATCATTCAAAAATGGCATAAAAATGATTTAAAAACTAAAGATGAGAAATAAGATGAGAAAAGTGCATATGTAATCAACATGTTGGGGAAAAGTTGCAAGAAGTTGGCAATTTGAATTGACCTCCAATCGTCACGCATCGGAGGGATGCATGTGTTTTGGTTTTTCCTTGGCTTTTTGCAGCCTTATGGTCACTCTGGACAAAGTCACAAGTAAATGTCCAAGCAATGATTAGTCGGCCAGTCGGAGAGGTGTGGAGATAACGCCACCATTTATTCGACTTAACAATATGACACTTTCCACAGGTCTGGTTCCAGAATGCACGGGCCAAATTCAGGAGGAATCTTTTGCGACAGGAAAGCACCGGTGCAGACAAGACATCCGACGGCTCCACGCTGCAGGGGGGGACACCCTCGGGCCCGGCCTCTGAGATCTCCAACGCCTCCATGAGCCCTTCTAGCACCCCCACCACGCTGACAGACTTGACCAACCCCACCATGCCCACAGTCACCTCCGTGCTCACCTCAGTGGCGGGTGGCATGGACGTCCACGAGTGCCGAAGCCCGTCGCAGACCACACTGACAAGCCTTTTCTGATGGACAAGGCCTGGACTAAAACCTCCTGTCTGCTACACCCTGCTGAATCTGGCTGAGTCTTTCGGAAATGAAGATGAGAACAGCAAAAACGATACCACAAAAGTCTGGTTTTGCCCGTTGGAGACGATTTGCAGAGTGAGGCAGCCAAGCCTCAGAGATGGAACGGTTGTTGTTATTTAGATGTTGTTGTCTTGTTGAGAACTGAGCAGACTTGATTTGCATTTTTCATTGTTTACAGAAAGAGACTAAGGGGAGGGGTAGGGGTAAAGCTTACTCTTTTGGAATTCCGTTTTCCAGCACAGTATTTATGTTGTTGTTTAAGAGTCCTTGCTAGATGGATTGTAAACATTTTTTCTTTGGGGAAATCTGAGATTAAAAAAGATGACAATATCTTCTGACTGCAACGTGCCTAACAGTCATTTCATCCAATGTTCTAGGACTGAAATGGTTCCACTTCCACTGAGCTGGAAAGATTGGAATTCTGCTGGAAAACTTGGGAGCTTTTTAAATGTGTTCCTACCTTGCTAACTTTGTCAACAGCTTTAACCAAATCCAAGAGAACCCGGATCCATTTCTGCTTTAAGAAAAACAATGGGGTGATATACACACACACACACACACACACACACACACACATACATACATATGTACATACACACACTGCATGTGTCCAACTGTGTTTGTGTTGTTTATCCCAAAACATTATTTTTATAAGTAGCAGAAATCAGAAATGACCGTGCATCACAGAGAAAGTGCAGGCAGCAATGAGGAAACACAATATGAACACCTCAACAAAACCATACCATATTAGTCCACCTAAAGATGAATGCAATGTCATTTACAAAAGACCCTGCGTGTCTTACAATAAAACATATTTAGGGGAAACCAAGAGGGAATTCAACACAAGAAAAAAGGAACACAGGAGAACGAATTACAGAATCGTGTCCACAGGACCATATATGATGAGGGGGCATTTTGACTCTCACACGGGATGTGGTCCTGAAGAAGTCAGACAGCTGAGGGCGCTGTTGCCCTGCCTTCATTTGTAGAAAGACGGCACCAACATCTGCATTAATCAGGCAACAATCATGTCTTCAATTAATTAAAAAGTAACCCCAAATGTTCATTTATCCCTTTCATTCATCATTTACAGTAGTATTCAGAATATTAGCAGTGCATTGTAACTCACCAGATTAATCACTGCTATTTGTTTATTTTTATTGCTACATGGCAAACAAGTTACCAGTAGGTGCAGTAGATTCTCAGAAAACAAACAAGACCCAGCATTCATGACACGCACGCTCTTAAGGTTGTGCAATTGGCCAATTAGTTGAAAGGGGTGTGTTCAGAAAATAGCAGTGTGGCATTCAATCAGTGATCAGTGATCAATTTGGTGAACAAAACATGTGTGAATCAGGACGAAACCGGCACTTGTTGAACATGCATTTCTTTTTGAAAGTCTGAGGAAAATGGGTCGCTCTAGACATTGTTCAGAAGAACAGCGTACTTTGATTAAAAAGATCGGAGAGGGAAAACATGAAGAAGTTCAAAAAAATGTTTGGCTGTTCAGCTAAAATTATCTTCAATGGCTTTAAAATTGAGAGCAAAGACAACTATCAAAATGGATGGAAGAATAACCAGAATGGCAAAGGCTCAACTAATGATCTTCTCCAGGATGATCAAAGACAGTCTGGAGTTACCTGTAAGTCCTGTGAAAGTTAGAAAATGTCCTTGTGAAGCTAATCTATTTAAGAGAATCCCCCGCAAAGTCCCTCTGTTAAAAAAAGGCATGTGCAGAAGAGGTTACAATTTGCCGTTTTGTGGACTGATAGAAGTAAAATTGTTCTTTTTGGGTCCAAAGGCCGCAGACAGTTTGTGAGACGACCCCCAAACTCTGAATCCAAGCCACAGTACACAGTGAAGACAGAGAAGCAAAGTGCTGCAAGCATCATGGTGCAAGACTGTGGCCAAGCCTGATCCTGTTAGCTAAGCTAAGCAGGGCAGGAACAGGGTCAGAACTTAGATGGGAGACCTCAGAGGGACACCAGGTGCCACATTGGGTGGAAATATGACCTTGAAATGGGTGTTTCAACAAGACAATGACCTCAAACACACTACTAAACCAGCAAAAGTCACCGGCAGCCCTTGCTACTTTTTTCTACACACCCTCTGAATGCTGGGTCTTGATTGTTTGCTGAGAATCTACTGCACCTACTGGTGACCTGTTTGCCATGTAGCAATAAAAATAAACAAATAGCAGTGATTAATCTGGTGAGTCCCATTGTACTGATATTATTTTGAACAGTACATATTAATATTATTGTGATACAGTACTAACCACGACGGTAACACATCAGACACAATACCCAAAACTCTAAACTCTGGTATACTAATATTCTAAGATACTCTTTTAGTTGTAATATTTATTTTGTCTTATCTCGCACTGAGGGAGGAGGGCTTCCTGCAAAATCTCATTGTTACAAGTGGACAATCACAACAAAATATATTCTATATTTTCTGAATGTAAAAATGAAATTGTAAAACTATAAAAATCAAGTTTTGTGTTTTGGCGTTCTGGGATGGATTTGACTTAATTTTCTTATGGGAAAAACTGATTTGGAGTACTTTTAGAGTACATTTAGGTTAGGGTTGGACAAAGTTCCACTGTGTATTAATTTAAAATAATTGAAACAGTGAAGCTTATTGGAGTGTCTGATTAGCATTTTTGGTATTGTGACCAATTGGTCACAGGAGTTTTTCCATGGCAATTTTAGGGCTGAAAGTCTGAGAGTGATATTTAGGGTCTGTCCACTTAGGAACGTTTTCAGGTGGTAAGTATTTTATGATTTCAACCTTTGGTCGCAATGTAGATTTAAAAAACGGCTTTCAGAGTGACAAAATCTGACCACAGTACCTTGTTTTTGCTGTGTGGACAAGCACAAGTGACCGGGTAGAAATATTTCGACTGGCATGACCCCCAACTGCTGGTCAATCAAGGAGGGGAAGCTCATTTTTTTCTAGCCTACATCATAAATTCTACCCTCAGTTTTTAGACATTTTTACCAACGACAAAGTCGCCGGGGATCGGTAAAGTCTCTGGGTCATTTCCGAACGACGGAAAGAAGAACTTGGAAAATGCTCAGTTGAGTTTCCTCAGTATAGGATTCAGTGTTAATAAATGAAATATTTTTATAGTTAAAGCATAGAAATCATATTTATGACGTCCTGAATACGGTTTTTAGCATGATCAGTTCCCTGTGGACATGAAATAACACGTCTAAAGTCACCTTTGCCGTTGTTACATCCCCATTGTGCAAGTCTAATGCTACAGAGACTCGAGATGGCCACAGGCCACTAATTAGTTTTTTCCAAAAACGTAGTACTTCCACACATAATAGAAGTAGAACATCATGTCGGACATGTCATGGCTTCATGCGGCGTTAAAGGGCCTTGTATTGAGTTCTGGACTCCCGTAGAGCAGCTACCTGCAATAAGCCGCACAGAAAGTTTTCCAAAACTTCCAGACTTCTTCCTTATCATTCTAAAGGCGGTACATGGAAATGGCCCAATGTCGTTAGATGGGCATGAGACGAGACAATCATGCACCCCCCCCCCCCCCATAAACTCCCTTTAATGATTCAGCACTGCTCTTCGGGTAAGCTGTTAGACTATAGACATTTTATTTTTCCCGCTCATCAACTTTACCAAGACTCACTTCCTCATGTGGTGCCAATGCTAATTAGGAGCAGTTGGCACACAGTCGGGTACAGGTGCAAACAATCATCTACAGTTTAAGACTTTTCTGTGAACCCCACTAACAGTATCTTGCAAGAGTGAGCCTTCCCCTCAAATTTCTGCAACCATTTTATTAGATCATAAAATACACAGCTGATCCCTGCAAATTTGGTCCAAAAATGGGTTTAAAATGTTTTGTTCTTAGAACACATACCTCATTTACCATAAGTCTGTAATATTTGTTTTACTTGTTGATGTGTATATTTATATCCATTATCTGTTACATCTTTTGGGAAATAAAGTTAAGGAATACAATGTGTGATTTCCCGCCCATTGCCGTCTTCTTTTATTCCCGTTTCCTCCCACTCATGTGACAAACAGCGAAACCATTTCCCACAAATTCCCATTGTCAGCCTCTAAATGGAATCCTCTTCTTTTTGATGCTCAGCTGGGTTCAGTTCTGGACAAATGCTTGGTGACTCCATGACCTTCACCTTCAACAAGGCAGTTGTCGTTCTAGATGGTGTGTGTGAGGTTATTGTATTGGACTGCGGTTTCGGCTTCACATTGTAACCGCACGTGTTGGAATTCATGTTTCTCATCTACGAACTGCAGCTCCCCAGTCCCCCCAGCACTCGTGTAGACCTAGACCATGGCGTGACCACCAGCTTAACAGTAGGCAAGACTCAATTATCTTTGTACTCACATGTGTCAATTTATTAAACAATAATGGCAGTGTGTTATTTAATTCTCAGAGGACGGTGAATCAAATGCGTAAATCCTGCCAAAGGTTGCCACACGCAGAGCGAGGTAAGCCCACTGGACCCACTGGACCCACCGGACAGGGAAGGGACCAGAGAGGTCAAGACCAACCCCCCAGCAGGGCAGAGTGGAGCCCACAAAAGCAACCAAAAATGTGCAGCGTCGTGTCCGACCCGGCAAAACCCGGTGCAGAAGGCACAGCCGAAATCTCCAGGTGAGCTGGAATGTTGCAGGAAACAGGAAATTCTTATTTGATCAGCCACTGATTTAGAAATTAAATACAAATAACATGACCTCCTTATTAGTTTGCTTGTAAACGGTAGTACAGTCGCTGCTTTTTCTATAGCAGTTCATTGGTTCCATTTTGTAGGATTCAATATTAGTAAATGGAATATTTTTGTAGTTTTAGCATAGAAAACCTGTTTATGACCTTCTAAATGCAGTTTTTACCATTATTAGAGCCCTGTAGACATGAAAAAGGCACCCCTATAGTCACCTTTACACTTGTATTACCCAATATAGTGGACATAGTAATAGAAAATAAGCCATTATAGACGTAAATAAGATGACACAAATTGCAGGTTTGGTTGAATATGGACGAAGACCACAGAAGACAGCCAAACTTCTTGCAGATGGAAAGTGATGTTTTGGTCCGGGAGGTCCAAGCTCGCAGTCGCCGAATATATGGTCACGTGAGCAGACCTCCTCGGATTGATGATGCAAAAGCAGCCTGGGAGACTACTACAAGTATCATAAATCAGGTTTGCCCTGATGTACTGAAATAAAACAGTTCAGTGATGTCAGAAGAAGGCAAAACAAAAACTAACAGAGCACCGGAGGCACACGGTGGCGGCCCCTCATCCAGTGTGACACCGAGCTCGGCCGGGGGCCTTTGTGTCCTCCACCCTCTCAGCTGTCAATATTGAGGGTTATGGTGGGGTTGAGGTTGGTTTTACCAGTATGGTACGGATTTTTACGCATTACGTAAATTGTACGCATTAATAAAGACACTTGGTTTTAGTAACCTATATTTGAACCCCACGTAAAGCCAAAGCTACTGTGCATTAGAGACACATTGCCAAGCTGGTGGTCTGGCCCTTGTCACTTGTGTTTGCATGTGTAATGAACTTGTATTACCCAATTCATTAACATCATTTTTGCAATTCTTGGTTTCACAATTAAACATGTGATTGGATTTGATTAAGCGTTTTTGCAATTAACCACATCCATATCAGATCCGCTGGCCACCGATGAAAAGGAGAACGAGAGGGAGGGGGGCGGCGATACGGGGACAGATGAGGTGGTGGCCAGAAGGAGACGGTGCGACAGAGGCAGACGATACAGTCAGTATAGATAAAAATGTATGTGCTGATTCAGATAGTTACTTTAAACAGTGGTTGTTTTGATTATTAAATGTATCCAAATTTGACTGACATTGTGTAAACGGGCCTGTGGGGTTTTGGTGATGTGTGCGCCAGTCACACCCATCGTGGCGTGCCTCGGTCTACCAAATTATGATCATGAACATATTATGATCAGAAATTAACAATCACATACCTCAGTCATTTATTGTTTTGGGTCACCAGTGGGTACACCCTTAACTGGATACCAGCCATTGACAGGGTCAAGGGTTTTTAACTGTGAACTAAATTCCAACGTGTGATGCGCAAAAAATACAACTCACAAAACACATTAAAACCTGAATATGCAACTACAGCCACATTCTGTTTGCATTTCCGGCATTTAGCTGGTACCCTTTGAGAGGGACACTTCCACAGAGGAAGCTTTAATATCTTGGATCACCAAAATTATGAGCAACCAGCTGTACGAGAAGCAAGGGTCAACTTCTCACACACACACACACACACACACACTAAACTCTACAGCCTGTTGTGATGGGCAGCCTGTTCTTCCAAACTAGCTTTCCCAAAAGAGAGTGTGCCAGGCAAGGCTTGGTGCTGAGGACTGTGAGGTCTCTTGATTTTGGCATTTATGCCAAAAACTTTAGAGGATGCCAAATACGTCCGCCAGATGTACCCACACAGACTGATATAAATTAGACTGTGGAGCTTTTAATTGAGAGAAGCCCGTATGACAGGCAATATAAAAAACAGACCCCTGTAAAATGTTACAAAAAAGAGTTTGAGTTTGCCCAAGGGTAATGATGCAGACTTGTCAATAACTACACTTCTACTTTGAACAAAGGGTTAGATTAGGCATGGGCGAACTACAGCCCATTCAACTCCATTAAACCAATTCAGCCCGCCCATCTTTTCCTAATTATCTAACGACCTGTCACCGAGGCAGTTACTGATGACATGGTTTGCAAACAACCATAAGTCTTGACCCATTTATGCAGTCAGAATAGTGATGGCTGTGGGCTTTCTAGTGATATACAGTGGAACCTTTAAAATAACGATTCTAAATGCATACAAATGACAAATGAAGGATATAAATGAACAATTAAAGTTACTTTTACCTTCTTTGAAGACGTGATGACATGTTGACAAAGATAAATATGGCAGAGAATTCAACACGGACACCACCTTCCTGTTTTGCATACGGTGCTGAGGTAGGTTGTGCAAAAGTGTCAGTGCAAGTATGAACGGGGTCCAGAATGAGTAGCCACGCACCTTGCGGACAGGCAAACAAGTTCAAAACGGGTACAAATGTAATGGGCGGCTACAGGAGCCTCCTACCGGCCCAACCGAGCAGGTGAGGGTCTCAATACTGTATTCGGGCTCAGGGTATATGCCAGGCCTGTTGCCTGAGTTCAGTTCAGTCCCTCAAGGTTCTAGCTCGCCCTCTGGCTTGCACAAGACAGGACCAAATCAATAAGTCATGTGCACATCATAATTCCATCCAGTCAATAAATCAATCAATGTACCAATATCAATGCAAAATATTGAGGATTTATATCTAAAGTTCATAATAAATCACATTAGCACATGTAGTTATTCATCAAATTATTCAATTATCCAAGTATCTAATAAACAATTAAATGCAAAAATAACAGTACTAAGTGTACCCTTTAAAGTGAAAGATAAAGACTGCAGCTCAGAAATTGAAAAAAACCCAAACAGAATTCCCCCACCATCATTAATTGGTGGGGGAATTAACTCTAACCAAACAAAACGGGCACTAACCAAATGTAATTTCCCGTAAGAAATCATACAAATCCAATGAACCCATTCCAAACAGGCAAACACTATAAAAGCTTGTTTTTCAGAGACAACTGCTGATGACATCAAATACTCAAGGCTCAGATTTAACATTTAGATTGACCATTTAGAATCAATTTCTACCTCAAATTTGAACATAATTAGCTCAAAGTGCGAAATATTCTGAATATATCAGGTATAAAAATGTGTCGGATTTTTTACAATCCATTACCCATTCATTTGCAACTGCGATTTCCCTATAAGCGCATGCATGTACAATAATTAAGATGTAATTAAGGCTTTTACAGACCAAAAATGAAAGCACAGAATATGTATCTTGTCTTTTCCACGTTCGTGTGGATCTTTGTAATTAAGTCAAACTATGCTGATTTCAGGTTAAAATGTTATCACATGTGAATTTGGATTGTGGTTTTGAACTGCAGCATTTGTTTATGGGTTGTTGTTTTTTCTGAAACACAACTTTGACAAAAAAATACTGAAAAATATATCTATTTTTATTACCCGGATTTTTTTCTGTCATTGTTTGTTGGCGAGTCTCTTCCTGTTGGGCGGATCTGAGAAGATAGGATGAGACTCTCAGGTTGTTATCCTTTTTAGAACAGTGTTATTTAGGTAGAGGGAGGGGTGCGGGGCAAGGAACTTGAATGTCATGTGATGAAAATGAACTGCGTTCCGATTACTCCGTTGGTCATTACATGGGCATTTAGAGCAGCTTTAGCGTCTTGCCTTTCACCCCAAGGGCCTCTCCATCTCTGGGCTGCAAACTAATTAGCACGAGGAGGCGAACGCAGAGATGCGTCTCCCTCTGATCACATTCACTCAATGGCTGAGGGAAGAAATTGGAGTGATTAATGAGACTTTGACACACCGCCAAAGGTTCTCAATTTAACGTCACATCAATAAAAAAGGCATCTCCTGCGTTGCACGCCGGGTGACCTAAAGGAGAACGACGTGGGGGTATTACCAACAATTAAGACCAATTAGTGGGAGCAATCCCTCCGACGAGAAGACACAAACAAATGGCAGCTTGCCGTCAAATCTGTCACAAAAGATCATTAAGAGCATCACTACCCTGCACTTTTTAAATTGATTTCATGGGCTGACTTACATTTCTGAAATCAGAGTTCATGTTAGACAATTAAGAAACATAAACCACCCGATTCCCATTTTTTGGCATCCGATCCAGTCCGATTTTTTTTTATTCCTGACAATCCCATCGGTACAATAAAAAAGAAAAAACAACCAACCTTTTGTTACAAACACCAATTTGTGGAATTTATTATGGTTATCAAAGCATTAAAATAATCCAACCAAAGTATTGCTGAATTGACTCTTTTTATTACACGCCATGACCAACAACTTTTATAACAAACCTCTGTGAGGCAGGTCCATTAGGACAATAAAAGCCCATCCATAAAAAAAAAAAACTGGGGGAAAAATGAGCGTGCAAAATACTGCAGAGACAGGTATGTGTTGTAAGCTGCTGTTTTTGGTGGGCAGTGGTATTAGACCGGTTAGAGCAAGCGTTTGGAGTATAAGTGCGTAGAATAAGAAAACTAGAAAGTGTTGTTGGACTGTGAAGGACTGAGTGCTCTGAAAAAAAAAACAACAACAGGCTTGAGCCTTTTAAAAAAGGAGTGAGTGCTCTGTTTTGATATGCAAATAAATGGCCAACTGAATTACAGCTATCCTGATGTTGAATTATTCAATAACAATACTTTTAGGGTGGGACTAATGATTTGACATGGTTATAGGTCCAACTGTGTCAGAGCGGCACATACCCTGTAAGCTCCTGGCACCAAGACAGAGCAGTCCGTGCACAGTGAGGGAGCTACGCAGGTACGGTGCCGAATATCCAAAGTCCAACGTCAAAGTAACCGCGATACCCCACGGACATGTCCGCATGCTGGCAATTTTGTCTTCATCTGGGTGGCGGGAGTCAAGTGGCAGACATCTTTGAGGCGCATTTAGTGCACCAACCATGTTGGAGTATGGCCCAGATTTACGGCACTTGGATCGGCCCGATCTTCAAAATACAGCGTTTCGGCAGCTGACATCGATCCTAAAGATCCCTAGTCACCAACCACTGACAGGGTGAAAGTTTTTAGCTGGGGTTAAAGCAATTTCCAAGTGGAATATTATTCTTTCCCAAAGTAGGTTCACAAAGTAAACTCAAAGATGACTATGAAACTAGAGCTATATTCCAGGCATCTCCTCCCCTGCATGGAAACATTTCCCGCATCAAAATTCTAAATTCCATTAACACTGGCTAATGCGTTGTTTTTATTCTTTTGTCAGATATTATAGCCTCCAGGGTAGAGGCCATAGTGCTCAGTCGGAAAAGGGTGGATTGTTGGGAGTGAGATCTTGCCGTAGGTGGAACAGATGAAGTATCTCAAGATCTTGTTCACGGGTGAAGGAAGGCTGGACTGTGAGATCGACAAGAGGATCGGCGCAGCGTCTTCAGTACTGTGGTCACTGTACTGGACTGTCATGGCGTGTTCCTACCTTCACCTATTATCAATGGATAATGACCAAACAATCAAGATGGCGGATACAAGTGGCCGGAATGAGTTTCCTCCGTGAGGTGGCTGGACTCACCCTAAGAGATAGATGGACGCATCGATAGATATTTTTATTCCACCTTTAGATTCCGTATACTGTATTAGCTCAGTGCATTTTCAATCTAACAGCTTCTCATAGAAGCCCTTCTTGCCACACACACTCACATAGCACAACTAGAGTTGCACAACATTCACATATAACCCATGGAAAAGTACTGGAAGTAGAAGATAGTAAACAGATGTCTCATGCACTTTCCAGGGACATAGGCTTAATTTTCACTTTCTGTGTAGTTTCTGGGTTATTTTGTTGATCTTTCTAATTGTTGGCACAATTCAAAAGCCTTTTGAATTGTGCGATTGTTGGCTAGTCCAAAGTAGTCCAAAGAAGCAGGAAGAGAAACTAAAGAGAAGAAATAGACTTTACAGTATGTCCACATCGTCTTCAGACATTACTTAATTTTGGCCCGTAAACACCAGACTTGCTCGGGAACTGGTTTGACTACGGCACGCTTAGATGCTACATTATGTCCACCAAGCATCATGCAGGCTCTTGTGCAAAAGTGAAACATGAACCTCAACAGAAGCTCTGAAAGAGGAGAAACACCCACCATTTTACAAGATTTTTAAAGCGTTGAAGTAATTTTTTCATGATTTTGTGGTTAAATCAAAAACAAAACCATTTATTTAAGCTTAGTCCAAGACTGGGTCTTTATTTCCACACCTTGATTATCTCATTTCATATCTACAGCTCAAAAGGCATATTTTCTGCAGGAATCATCTGTCGAAGCCTTGTCAGACAAGGAGGAGAGCTTATTTAATCCAATCCAGCCATCAACATGTCTACTGGAAAGAGTGCCTTGAGCAACCAGAAAAGAAACGTGGCTTCATTATCCGTCTTCCCACTTGACAAATCCTCCCTGAATGGAGCAGAATGTAAAAGATTCCCAGGGACAGGGCGAGTTTGTGCCCTATTTAGATATACAGTAGAGTGCTGTCAGGGCAGACTGCAAAGTTTGCATGGCAGCACAAGGAGCGGGGTGGAGATTTGCCAGGTTCTCCCCACTGGATACCAGTGGGAATGCAACACAGGGAGCTGTCAGCACAGTGGTGGCATTTCTTGGTTTGACGCTGACAGAGGTTTGTCTATATGCACCAGGAGCACAGCCAAGCGTATATCCTGTTTGTTCACGTGTGACATCCGAGACGCCAATGGGAGTCCGAGGTATTTTGATTCACCGAGCAATGTGAAAACTTCCCTGAAACAACATGAAAGTGTTTGTAGAGAACATATAACCAGACTTAATGAGAACCTCAAGTGTATTGGCCTTTAAACGCCGCTCCTTTACAACCACTATGCTATTTGCTGTGTGCTATTTGCTGTGTGCTATTTGCTGTGTGCTATGTGCTACGTGGTAACTGCAGAGGAAGAGAACATGCTTCATATATTTCAAATGCAATTTCAAAGTCTGACCCTCTCGCCGTTTCACTTGGTTTTGATTCAGTCTTCGCTGACAACTCTCTGACGACTTCTCTGCTGGTAATAAACTTAAAATTATATATATGTATATATATATATATATATATATATACATATATACAAGGGAGTGCAGAATAATTAGGCAAGTTGTACTTTTGAGGATTAATTGTATTAGTGAACAACAACCATGTTCTCAATGAACCCAAAAAACTCATTAATATCAAATCTGAATATATTTTTTTTGTTTTTAGTATTAGCTATTTTAGGATATCCGTGTGTGCAGGTGACTATTACTGTGCATAATTATTAGGCAATTTACCAAAAAACAAATATATACCCATTTCAATGATTTATTTTCACCAGTGAAACCAATATAACATCTCAACATTCACAAATTTTCTGACATTCAAAAACAAAACATAAACAAATGAGTGAGCAATATAGCCACCTTTCTCTGCCAGGACACTCAAAAGCCTGCCATCCATGGATTCTGTCAGTGTTTTGATCTGTTCACCATCAACATTGCATGCAGCACCAACCACAGCCT
This sequence comes from Oostethus manadensis, assembly GCA_024372805.1. Lineage (NCBI taxonomy): Eukaryota > Metazoa > Chordata > Actinopteri > Syngnathiformes > Syngnathidae > Oostethus > Oostethus manadensis. Next base: position 1,208,222 of record QODF01000105.1, read on the forward strand.
CCCAGACACTGTTCAGAGAGGTGTACTGTTTTCCCTCATTGTAAATCTCACATTTGATGATGGACCACAGGTTCTCTATGGGGTTCAGATCAGGTGAACAAGGAGGCCATGTCATTAGTTTTTCTTCTTTTAGACTCTCTCTTGCCAGCCACGCTGTGGAGTACTTGGACGCGTGTGATGGAGCATTGTCCTGCATGAAAATCTTGTTTTTCTTAAAGGATGCAGACTTCTTCATGTACCACTGCTTGAAGAAGGTGTCTTCCAGAAACTGGCAGTAAGACTGGGAGTTGAGCTTGACTCCATCAACCCGAAAAGGCCCCACAAGCTCATCTTTGATGATACCAGCCCAAACCAGTACTCCACCTCCACCTTGCTGACGTCTGAGTCGGACTGGAGCTCTCTGCCCTTTATCGATCCAGCCACGAGCCCATCCATCAGGCCCATCAAGACTCACTCTCATTACATCAGTCCATAAAACCTTAGGAAAATCTGTCTTCAGATATTTCTTGGCCCAGTCTTGACGTCTCAGCTTGTGTGTCTTGTTCAGTGGTGGTGGTTTTTCAGCCTTTCTTACCTTGGCCATGTCTCTGAGTATTGCACACCTTGTGCCTTTGGGCACCCCAGTGATGTTGCAGCTCTGAAATATGGCAAAACTGGTGGCAAGTGGCATCTTGGCAGCTGCACGCTTGACTTTTCTCAGTTCATGGGCAGTTATTTTGCGCCTCTGAGGTGACAATGGCGCCGAGGTAGTTGAATGAGGATACTTGGCCAATAGAGTTGTTTCCATGGTGTAGCTGGCAAGTCGGTGGGACCTCCGATTTGGAAATTATCATGGTTTTTGTCTTCTTTGTGTTGACATTAAGACCAAGGCTCTCGCTGGCATCAACCGCAGCACCTGTTTAATAAAGTGGATCATGACAAGCTTCGGCCACTGGGTGGGTAACCCCCAGACTGTGGGTAAGTTGCTTCCTAACAGGTTTGCCCTGGTTAATTCCAGGTCGCTGGTAAACTTAATTTGATTGTAAAAGACTACAACTTCAGAGGATCTGGATGTTTGTGACTGAGACCTGGCTGAGCGAGTTTTATCCCATCTTTTTGTGCTTCACTCCTTTTGAAAATAAATGGACATTATAAAATGATGAACATTGCCTCTGTTTCTTTGTTTCTTTCGGGGTCCAAACTTTACCTGAACGTCACACAACACGCCACGCACGAGGCACTTTGCTATGCACTCTACTCCCACGACAAGTTGATCAAGGGCAAACCCATAACAATGTACTGATTGTGGCAAACAATCTATCCTCCAATACGGGCGCTATTGGGAGCTGTGTTGACCAGATGCGAGTCAAGATCTCTTGTCACCTTCTTGACATTTCAAAGAACCAGACATTCCGCATCCAGCCTGATACAGTGATGTGTTTGGGCACACACAGATCAGTGTTCGAACCTCCGTTGGGCATCTCTGTGTGGAGATTGCATGTTCTCCCAGTGCGTGTGTGGGTTTTCTCCGGGTACTCCGGTTTCCTCGCACATTCCAAAAACATGCATGTTAGGTTAATTGGCGACTCTAAATTGTCCATTAGAGTGTGAATGTGTGTTTGTCTGCCCTGCAATTGACTGGCGACCAGTCCAGGGTGTACCCCGCCTCCCGCCCAAAGTCAGCTGGGATAGGCTCCAGCATACCTGCGACCCTAATACGGCATAGAACGGCATAGAAAATGGATGGACAGTATTTGACCAGCAATCATACGTTAACGTGAGTTAAGAAATTCATTATCACTGAATTTTACAGTAACAATGTGGCCATAAAAATGGGATAGAAGCTGGCAGGACATTCAAAGATAACTTCTCCGTGGCAGACCATTTCATCAATTGTTGTAAATTTTGCAGAGAGCGACTGGGAAGAGAGAGCGCTGTGCGGCAAATTGCAGTCTTGACGCATGTGTGGGCTTGTGGATCTGGGTATCCGCCTCAACAGCCACCTCAGGAAGAGACACCGGGAACGTTTCGCTGAGAAGATTCACTCAACCCTTTCCTTTGCCGCACCATCCAATGGCGCTCACCCAGTCATTGAGCAACCTTTGGAAATCAGCCACACAGAGGAGCTGATGCAGCTATAGGGGGGTAGCTGATGCCTCTATTGTGGGCATTTGGGCCATTCCATCTCCTGCTGTCCCATCCACCACCTCCACGTCGCCCTTTGTTATTCTTCTTTGTACAGTCCTGCTTTGCACTTCCAATTAAAAGCTAGTATGTCTTGAGAGTGTAATTGAATTTCTGTGCAAATCCAAATTGATTGTTTTTCATAAAGTTTGTTTCCTAGCTTGAAGGAATATTGCCATCTTCATGAACCTATCACTTTCTTTGCCACGCTTTCCCATTCTGCCCCTGGTTTTGGGTACAACGAGCTTCAGTTGTAAACCCCGGGGGTGTCCAAAAAATATACTGTATTATTATTAAAATCAAAATATACTGTATTATTCAACATTTTTATACAAATGTGACCGGTCGTTTATATGATTACAGGAAACACACACACTTAAGTGACTAAATAAAATGTTTGATAACAGAAGAAGAGAAGCAGTGGTCCTGGACAATAAAGACTTTTTTTTTACTTCAAATGCTCACATGTCTTTGCATCCTGGGATAGCACTACAACAAATTATAGCAAAGCATAACAGAATGGTCCAGCCAAACAGTTACTCCGCAAAGACAGTCCTGACTTCCTTGTTTTTGGAAGTGGCTGCCTGGACCCAGCAACTGGGCCAGGGAAATGAGGCCATAAGGACCAAAGCGGAGGCACCTGTCTGTGCACCACAACAGACCAAGGCACATTTGCAAGTCGTCTCCTCTCCCTCGCCATGCCAAGTCCAAGTTCCCTCCAGCTTCTGCCCCACGCCCGGCCGAGTCCAAGTCGCCTACTGCTCTGGATAAACCATCGACCCCCCTCCAAGCCTCCCTCCACCAAGCCCTGGCTGATGCCCTCCTTACCCCTTCAGTGTTTCTGGTGGACGTCTGGAATTCGTCCCTTGGAGGGGGGGTGGGGGGTGGGGGGGTAGGTTTGGCTGTGCAGTCCCAGCCTTTCGGGTCCAACCTGCAAGGCCTCCGGCCGACCGAAGGCCACTTCCCGCTGCAGCTCCTCCCGAGGTTCTGCCGGTTCCAGCTCCGTCCAAGGTTCACCTGCTGAGGTTTTGACCGCTGCAGCTCCTCTCAAGGTTGCAGCTGCAAGCTGCAATTTTTGGGACAGTAAAGACCTTTTTTGACTTCACCTGCTGAAGAAGGCAAGAAGGCCTTCTATGCGAAGCAATTAGCCTGAGAAAGTTAATAGACTAAATCTAAAGGTATAATAATAATAATATGTATATAAGTGTCATCCTGCTAAGTAACAAATGCACAAATCAAACCAGAGTGAAATACAAAAATACCAACCACGTGCAGTATGAATAGCACATGCATGTCGGAATGGTCTTGTTATGAGTAAAGTTAGTCACATGATTGGAGGGAAAGTCCACATAGCAAAGGTTAGAAGCAGCCACCGGGCCATTTGTCTTGTTTGGATGCAAACTACTTGATTCCCCAAATGAGTGTTGAGGAACCCCACGACACCAGCACTTCATCACAGCCCGTTCACCATTATAAATCAGTTAAACTACTGACACTTGAACTTTATTCCGTGCAAACTGTAAAGGCCACAGGAACAGGCTAGCGTTATTAGCGGCGCGCTGATCCATTGTGTTTGTACATGCAGGTCAGAAAGCGGGCCACGGGATGCAAGCCACATGAATCACTGGAGCGCTGGGGAGCGCAGAGACAATAATACGATGCAGAGGAAAACAACATATCTGAACTCCGCGTGTCACCAAGAAAAGTGTCCTCTGCAGCTTTGCGTATGATTTGAATCCATCACTTGCCTAAGTGACCTACAGGAACCATTTTGGAGTGATCGTCATGTGACAGTCATGTGACTATCCCACATACCTGTCAACGTGTGCGGCTGTAAATAACACTGAAAATAAGTACAAATAAGCAAGCAGTACCAAAAATGATTGTTTTGTTTCTGTTTAAGTCTTTTTTTAAGATTCTGCCTGGAAAGTGAATGAATGGTTAGTTCAAATGCTGGAACAATTAAAGCAGACTCACTATATTTTTTGCATCAAGATACAAAAATATCCCAGAAGCCTTAAAATGTGTAACAGTAGCAAAAGTAGTAATACACCACTCAATAAATATCACCGTTTGAATTATTTGAAGTGAACGTGGTTTAGTAGAAGCACAACAAAGTGTCAAGAGGAGTTATTTTCAAATAAGAAAGACATTTACTGTACAATGTCCAATGTCACATTTACTTTTACATACATTAGTAGCATTTTAGGGGGAAAAATGTTCCTCTTGGTCTGTACCGTTATTTTATATTAAGCCCAAATGGGCTTTATGTGTAAAATTAGGGACCTCCAATATTGGCTTTTTTTTGCCAATATAGTCATTGTGGTGACCCACTATAGTACGACTGCCATATACAGTATATTGTATATACTGTGTACTCTGGTACTTGGCAGTATGATGACCGCTCCTAGGGGAAGTGAAAATGGAAAGGCAACATCCTCGTCTTTGCAATGGCAACATGTTCCATTTTTTTGGTCAGACTTTTTTGGTAGAACTATTAGTCCGTCTGTAACAGGGGCGGGCAATTAAGTTTGGCCTTGGGCTGAATGTTTTGCAAGTCATTACGTGGCTGGTCGGAAGAAAATGAAAGTGAATAAAGTGATGTGTGCCAAATGCAGAGGGATTCAAAGAGACTGTGGTTTTTATTTAACAATATTGTGGTTTTACGATTTTTCCACAATACTTGAATCAATATATCATGTTGTTTTGTGGTTGAATATGGCCTATAATTAGTCAGAAATATGCACATTTAAAATTTTCACACATTTTTGCTTATATTAAGCATTTTCAAAGATAAAAATGACTAAATGAAGTAACGTAAAATACCAATATAAGGCATTTAGAAGGTACGATGAAAGACGTGATGATATGTAGTATTCTACACGGTCACTAGGTGTCAGTGATGTCACTGTAATATTGGGTGAGATACACCAGCATCACCACAACAGGCTTTTATTGTAGGTTTGAATGATGTCATAAGAGGCACAATAATAATAACTTTTATAATCCTAATAATGATTGTCATAATTATAACACGGGCTACTGTTCATCACATCACTGCCTGTTCGCCACACAGAACACATTCACTGTGACACACAAGATGTTATTTATGTCTTATTAATGTCTTAAATTGCTTGTTTTCTCTAATTATGTCTAATAATTAGAGCAATAGCGTCAAGGTGACTGTAGGGGTGTTATTTCATGTGGAGTGGGCTCTAACAATGTTAAAAATGTATTTAGATGGTCATAAACAGGATTGCCAGGCTATAATATATTTGACTTATAGATAAGGAAACCTACGCCGTGGAAATTCAGGTATCACAGTCAGGTCTGGAACCAACTGACTGCGATAAACAAAAGTATACTTGTTGTATACCTGTATACTTGGTTAGCTTTACTAATGCTTTTCAGAAGCTCCTAACTGAAACATACTCTAACCAAGTCCATTTTTTCCAATTAACGTAAATCCAATCAATTCATTCCAGAAAGCCAAACTCATTTTCATAATTGTACATTTTTTGTTGCATGCATACAACAATTCTGAATGCATAGAAATGCATTCAGTACAATGAATGAAAGGGATAACTACACGTTTAAGAGTATCGTAATTGTGTAAGTCGCACCCACTAAATTTAGAGGGAAAAACAGATTTGTACATACATAAAATGGCGTATTGTGACGGCACGAGTCCATGAGAACCAGGTATTTTTTATTTCACAGTAAGCAGTCATGAGCTATGAAAAAACGAGCTCGTCAACCCATTGGGAATTGCAGATTGTCATTGCAATATAACAGTCTCACGGTTTTAATGTTTTCCCATAATGCATTGTGTCCAAACAAAACATTTTATTGGAGGAGAAGTGGCATGGAAAATGGATAGATGGATGGTGGCCTGCCGAGGAGCTGCAATGCTGCCTCTGTCCACCAGAGGGAGGCAAAGGAGCCCAGAGTCCAGACAGAGGCTGACATCATTGCAGCGCTGTGGCAGGCATAAGCAATTCAATGCTTTGCTGCGACAAAATGCATTATGGGAAAATGTTCAAATAGTTGATTTTTTATTTTAAACTTGTGTTGGTACCTTTTGAGTGTGAAGTTGCGGTGTGATGAGTTTAGCGTTTTCTGTAAGGTGACACCATGAGTAAGACTTTTATATTTAGGAAGGATCTTCTGCAATTCCCAATGGGTTAACAAGCTAGTTGTGAAAGAGATACAGCTTCTTCAGTGACTCGCATGCGGCACAGTATTCAAATTAGTTAGATTAGTAGTACTTCTGAAGTAAAGGAGATGTCACAAGATTAGAACGTAGCCATAAATGTCTTCAAGTCACCTCTGCTTGTCATTCTCTGCTTGTCTTTTGATAAAGGCTGCAAAATAAGCTATAACTGAGCCAAAGAAAGTTGCAAGTTGCCACCTGTTGATAAAGAAGATGACAATCACTATTGAACTCAAGAAAACACTCATAACCCATTTATTTGAATTTAGAATTGTGTTATGCATGTAAAATTATTAACTATAAATACTGCGTTTTAAATAAATAAATCGTTAGAACATTTTTGAAACTTGTGACGTAACTGTGTTAGTTGGCTAAGAACTACAGAGTCAGCCACTGATGACATCATAGACATCATAGGGAACACAACAGAAGTCAGCCGAATGAAGAGATCCGAGTCTACATTCTTGTAATATGACGTTTCCCAAGAACTTCTTCAACCGATCTAATTGTTTGAGCGTTAAACTTTCCCTTCTGTTGTCAAACAACTCTAACATTTAACAAAATACCGCCTAAAAAAAGCCAAAAAGATGGTAAATACGACAGTCGCATGCCATTCGATGTGTGTTGGCATGCTCGGATCAATTGGTATTGTTTGGGAAAGCCACTTTTTCATTGAGTCTTACAGTCCATGATTGACAGTCCGTTTCTTCCTTTCAGACACAAGCACTGACCCCACCTGGAATGTTGGGAGGAATGCGAACATATTTGTCAGAACCTTCTTCAAGTGCTCCGAACAGCTATTGTTAAAGTCCTCTTCAGGAACTACGGCGATGAATCGCTTCTCTTCGGAGACAATACAGAATGAATATAATGCCGGACAATAATCATCTCAAAAGAAGAAGTACAGAATACTGAATTTGTGCGTTGCATGTTGAGACTGAATTGTGGTTGCAATAGTTTAGTGTCACAAAGAGCATCCCACCACTATCCTGATGTTTCAATGACACGGTCAGCGAGTATAAGGGTTCTGAAAGCCGCTGAGCCGGACTCAGTTGAAAAGCCTCGTCGCCTGCTTGTCCTGCCTTTATGTGTACGGACAAAAGGGAGACCTCCCAGCAATTCAGCTGGACCCGTCCCACCATACATCCACGCTTGTTCACCCTCGGTAAAACCCCACCTCAGCTCATTCAAGGGTTTCCGTCATGAACAACCGGGCAGTACCAGACGGAATACCGAACACAAGAAATGTTTACATAATACGGACGATGACCAATGTATAATACAGATTTTTTGGAACACTTATGTTGAGAATCTCATTTCACACACCAATTTGTACAATAACTCCTGCACTTCCAACGGCCACTCAGTGGACAAAAACCTGGTGAAAGGCTCGGTGCGGGCTGAATGTGTAGCATCTCTGAGGCCCTACCGGTGGAGAAGAAAAGCCTTTGTTTGGGGCTTCCCACTCCACTAGGCTTGGTTGTGGACTCTCTGGAAATGAGGCCACAGTAAACAAACAATACGTCCTGCTGAATGGATAATGACGCGCATGTTTACTGTGCAAAAAAAAGTGGTATACCGATAAAGAGACACTTCTACTCCAGTGGGAAATCTTTTGTTGGGTTTAAACGAGAAATATAAGGTGAACATCGGCACAACTTATTTGACTCACGGTTAATAGCCGGGCTTTCCAAAAGTCAGGTAATCAATCGAGAGAAAAACTTGAAACTGCAACTCCTATTATTACTATTCTTTGTGGGTTCTTGCAAAAATGCGACGCAAACTGCTAAAACGGACTCAAATTTGCTCTGACACTAGTTTCATAGATTATCTTGAAGTTTGGTGGTGCCGTCAACTATGACAGGATGCACAAAAAAGTTTGAAGAACCCATGTTCGGAAACAAAATGGCTCGGAAAACAGCGCTAGGGACTTTCACCAAATGTGCCCGGGTAAAAATCATAGCATCTAACTGCAATGGAATTTAAAAAAATTTTTTAAAGATTTTAATTGCATGAGAAAGTCAAAATGTCAATAATTTGTGCGATTCAAATAAGTACATTTGTTGAAGCATAAGTAGGAATGAAATAAAAAAAAAAACAAAAGAAATATAGAATAGAAAAGAAAAAGATTGAGAACAGCACACAAAAATGTACAAAATGGGCTTTACCGAGCACCTGTATTCCCGCAAGAAAAACACTAAAAGTGACTTTCACAATTAAAAAAAAAATTATATTACAGACAATGGAAGTTTATGTTCAGGATTAGTGTATTTACCAACATCTCTTAACCACACATACCGTATCTATTGACATAAAAATGTATACATGTATGTATATGTACGCACATATACATACTGTACATGTAGATATATACATAAATACATATGCATATACATACATGTATATATGTGTGTATGTATATATACAAAATTGTGTGTGTCACAATGTGTCATGGATCGCAAAACTAAACCAAATTTAATTGTCTGGCTACGACTTGAGTTGTCATGAAGTACATCGCCTCTGGGTGAAGTGTGAAGTTACTGGCACACTGCAGGAATTGTTTTGTCATTTCTACAGTGGTATCTTGGCATAAAGTGTTCCAACTCACTAAAATTTTGTACCCAATGAGAGCTGTTTGGTGCGCTAGCTGATGACATGACATATATAAATGATCATACGTACATTTCAACAATCTAATTTATCTTATAAGATCAAATTTAAAACAATAAATGAACACAAAACCACCATCCACTTGGTGCTGTTTTTTTAGAGAAGTTGTGTATCACAAATATGCACATTTGGCACTCAATAGGGTCATTCGATCTTACCTTTATGCATTCCCACGTAGTATCAGCTTTTGGGAGCAAAAGGGTAAAAATACAGTATAGTAGTCCTGCAGCCTGTGAGAACAAAGACGGTGTGTTCAAGGACTGTAAAACAGTGGGACAAATTGCCGCTTGCGTCAGACATGAAAAACATGCAGAAACTGTGGGATTTCTAACTGTATGTTATTTTTGACTAAAAGAATAGCCCATATGTCCAATATTGATATCCTGAATTTGATGTAGTTATTGTAGTTGCATAGCAAATCATTTACCACAAAGAAATTTACATCCCTACTTATTATAGATACAAACTTAAAAAATGCAATTCAATATAAATAAAATAATTAAATGATCTATATAGAAATCTATATGTATATATTATATTATATAAATATAGTAGATAGATATATGAGAATAATAACATTCATTCATTTAAAATCAAATAAAAACAATAAAAGTAATAAAGAGAATATGAGCTAAACAACATTAGCATATTTACAAAAAGTGTATCAAATATTTTGCAACTAGAATTCAAGTACTTAAAAATGATTGAGTTAAATATGGACAAAGTGCGAATAATTGCGATGAATTTTTTAAATCAATTGACAGCCTTATACTGTATATATATATATATATATATATA
>QODF01000105.1:1221016-1287628 GCA_024372805.1 Oostethus manadensis
TGCATATGTATATGCATATATATGTATACATATTTGTACACGTATACATAAACATACTGTGCACATACACATATCCATGCAGTACATACATACATACACACACATACAATGTGCATATGTATGTATACACATATATCCATAAATACATACATATGTACTAATAATAATAAACATAAAAGAAGAACAATTTATATTTGCTAATTAATGGTAATTAATTTATAATTGATATGCATTTAAAGTTGGTTAATGCATGTAAAACAATCATTTTAAAAATTTTACATTTTAATTTTAAAATACTATAAACATCTGTTAATATTTTTGAGCTACGAAAAATTGTATGCAATGGACGTAGCGCAGATGTAGATGATTGTTTTACAGTTTTACTCGGCTTCCACTAAAGTACCTAAAACCAACTCCTTTCTCTGGTGCTTAACTCGCTGCATAACTGTGTATGGGGACACACACTGAGGGCAGAAGAGTGATATATAAATGTAAACAACCATAAGCAGAGTGCAATTATCTATTAATCTGGAGGATTCAGCTAGTTTTTTTTGGGAGAAATACCATCCATCCAAACATATGTTGCTAATATTTCTTCATTCATTTATTCCTTTTCTATGCCGCTTATCCCCATTAGGGTCGCGGTGCTAGTATTTCTTCAGTGGCATAAAAATAAAAGTATGTAACCAAGAAAAGAAGGCCAAAAATTTATCCACTTGCATGGATACGATATCCCAAAAAAAAAAGTTGTAATTTCTTAATAAATCTTAATCAAGTTTTTGGGAGTGGGCTGGTGGATGTAGTAGTAGGGTGGGCGGAGGATGATGTAAATTTCACATGAGAAGTCGGCTGCCAAAAAATAGGTTGACCGGATGTAGACATGTACTGCACGTGTGTACACCTGACACCTAGTGACCGTGTAGAATACTGCAAATCACCAAGTCTTTAAATGTGTCTTGTATATGCCTTATAATTGTATTTTACTTCATGTTTATGCTACGAAAAGGCTTAGTTTGCTTAAATATGCATTATTTCAACTAATAACAGGCTGTTTTCAACTACAAAAGAGAATGATTATTATTTCATATATTTTTGAAACACCGTGATGGAATAAACCTGCAAATGTGGCAAGTGATTACTTTATGCTACATGCAGGTGCTGCATTCAAAGGATTTGGGAATTCCAGTTTTTCTTGATGTTCTGTGTAATGTTCTAATGTGGGCCTTGTTTAATTTAATTTCTAGGGTAGAAAATTCCACAGGCCAATAAAAATGGAGTTACAAGCCTCACTTTGGACACCGCTGATCTAGCATATCTTACTTCTCTGTTTATTTTCCATGTTCAAGAAGTCGTCTCAACATGAACAGAAGCAGCCGCACAGCAGAAGCAGGAGGTGGGTGCCGCTGTGGAGGTATATTATTCACATGAAAATGTATCGCAGAAACAATTGAATCCACCTGAGCTTCTCCCTAAGGGTATGAATTATGAAGGCATTTATGGCGCCCCGTATAGCTGTGTTTATTTGCAATTTATGTCTGACAGAAGTGTGAGCAGAAAAGCCACTTTGAAACCCTTAAAAAGCCACAATTTTAATGCGCCACCAGACCTGCACGGGTACAGTAGGTGCACAAATGACTCCCTGTGGACATGCCTCCACAGCCATCCATACATTCCTAATTTCTGAGGCATAATTATTTTCAGAAATACTTCACAAAGCCTCAGAGGAAGAACATGTTTGTAAAAATGTGATGAATTTCCCTCATAAGGTACTGCAACTCTTTATTCATCAAACACACGAAAATAATATGCACTCATGTGCTGCGAGGACAAGAACAATAGCGACAAAACAAGTGTTCATCTGTTCAACCTCTTCAACCGCTTTAACCCGGGTTCGAGAGACTTGCTAGAAAAAGACATATCCAAAAGAATAATGCACAATGGCACGGCTCCAGTCATAAAGTGGTTGTTGGCCAAATCCACGATTGTTGGTTGGCTCCTCCATGGTGGGACTGCCACATTTAAGTACTTATTAAGAATAAGTGTCTTCTGTTTTCTAAAAATGGTTTGGCTGAGCTTTTTGCTGACTTTCGTCCATTGTTCCGTCTCAGATGCGTGCGTGCGCAATTGTGCACTGCATTTTTTTTACTGCGCAGATAAAATATAATAAACACATGACAATTTATTATGTACCATTTTGCAATGCGGGATGGGAAAAGGCAAAACAATGACCCACCCACAGTCATTCTGCCAAAGTAAGTAGTCGGTACCTGACGACACGATTCCTGCTTGCAGTCACTATATATTGTGGCAACTATTATGACTATCATATACGTATTTGAAGAGGCTAACCACAATGCCACTAACCACACTGACAGTGAGGTCAAGATTTTAGCTAGGGAAAAGCACTGGTTTGAAAGAGGAGTGAAAGAAGCCTATTTTGCCAAGAAGCATAACTCCAGTCTCAACCAAGATGGTGGCCTGCGTTACAAGTTACCCTCTATACAATGGCCTTATCAGGTCAAGAGAGTGGTAGGTTTTTCATAATGCTAATGTAGTAATGTAGTCCTTAGTGACGGGTAGCTCCTAACAAAGACCATGCAATTTTGTGAGACAAACAGGTATGTGGCCAAACCTGCCTGTCAAGCCTGATCCCGTCAGATCTCAGAAGCTAAGCAGGGCAGGGCCTGGTCAGTACTCAGATGGGAGACCTCAAAGGAACACCAGGTGCCACAGTGGGAGGAAAAAAACTTTCCTTGTGCCCTTAAGCAAGGCACTTCACCCACATTGTCTAGTATGAAAGTGGTGTGTGTGTGAGTGTCGGTGGTGGTCGGAGGGGCCGATGGCGCACACTGGCCTCCTCGCTTCCGTCAGTCTGCCCCAGGGCCGCTGTGGCTACCATAGTGGCTTACCATCACCAAGTGTGGAGCGAATGAATAATGACCTCAGTGTAAGCGCTTTGAGAGTCTTTGTAAAGCGCATAACAAGTGTAAGGCATTATTATTTATTACTATGTAGGAATCACTCCTCTCAGGAGAACACTCACCTCAGGAGGAGCTTAAAGTCTTCAACCTGTGGACTTATTTGTACTTCTCTTACCGAAGACTCTAGCTGACAAAGCCTCTGCGAATAGAAGCGAAACGTTCCCAACTCTACTACCCGGTCCAGTCGACGATTCGGATCTCTAATACCACCACAGCTGCTGTTTTGTTGTGATCTGCCTCCCACCCTCATAGATTTTTTTGCTTGAGGATGCTCCATAGGTCCTCAATTGGGTTGATGTCAGGGGGAAAATAGATGCCAAACTATGAGTTTCTCTCCTTTAATGCCCATGGCAGCCAATGACGGGGAGATATTCTTGCATCATGAGATGATAAGATGGTGCATTTTAATGCATGAAGGTCACCTATGAAAGTGATCAGTCCAAAACTTTACATACTTTGCTGACCATAAAGGCCCTACCAGCTCTCTCCGGATAATTCAGATCCAAAACATTACTCAGCAACCTCCTTGCAGACATCACAGCCTTGTTGAGATATGCCGGCCATACCTATTTTCATCCAGCTGGATCACCCAAGGTTTACTTCGCAGTTTCTGTTTGTGAGTATTGGTTTGTGGTGCCCAAACAGTTGGTTTATGCATAACTGCAAGCCTCTGGAAAATCCCACACCTTGAGGTTCATGGGTTTTCAGAGGCACCAGTTTGCTGCTTTGTAGTGGCGTTTTGGCTGGCGCTCGCTTGATTCCATAAATGTGCCTGACAGAAACCTTCCTCATTGTGCCTTTACCAGTACACTCCTGACTGTCATCTGAATCAGCCACAAAATTCTTCACCATAAAATATCATGCTTTGGTTTCTGTGAATGAATCAATATTCTAATGCCTTGTCTAAGGCATTAGAGAATTTGACGCTTTTTGTCAGCAGAGAGATCAGTTTTTTTCCCCATATTGCTTGAAATAATTTGGAAAATCATTTTCAAGTAGTTTTCTTTTAATTGGGCTCATTACTTGTGACAGTTGTCTGAGATTGATATCAGTAATCCAAAGAGCACCTAAATCCACACGTAGGCGGTATCTCATAAAAGGAAGGATTTTTTCCACGTTTTTGGGTATCATCCACACAGGTCTACAGATATACGGCACTAAAAACGAAGGTTTTCAAAACCTCCGGCCAAAGTGTGGATCTGGAGAAAAATCTGGTTATACGTTTGTGTGTGGACAACTTGGACAACATGGATGTCCTCAGAACCGACGATATTTTCTTGCATTTAGTTGACTTTGTAATCCTAATCAACAATTAGAAATAATCCTACCTCCTTGTCATTCCCCAAGAACGAGCCAGGCGCCATGTTTTATGTTTTGCGGAAGTAACGGGATGACGGGATGATTTGATTGGATAGAATTTTAGTAACTGTTGCCGCCTACAAGTTTGGCTGTGGTTTTTAATGCATTTAGCCGGTTACCTGAGGATGCATTTTTTTTTAAATACAAGGTCATGTGGATACTACTTTTTTCCATAAACGGAGAGGGAGAAATATGCGTTTTTAAAAACACCCTGCTACGTGTGGACAAGGCACAAGACAAGACACGATGCCATCCACGATTGCCTTGGAAAACAAAATTTATCACACTAAAGTCATACTTAAATTCTATTTGCATAATATTTTGGAACACAGTGTAACTGTAGTATTTTATTATTTAAATATATTTTTTATTGCCATTGATGCTCATGTGTGATGTTTTGCAGGTAGTGCACTGAGCTATCTATCACTGCATCTATCACTTTCTTTCTCTAGAATTCACTTACTTTCATTGATGACTTCATTTCTCCGGGGGGACTAGCAGCTCAAAGACACACTTTGGAAAAAATGTGGCTTCCTTTCTCTGATTTAAGAGAGAAGTTGCGAAGATCAAAGCCTATTTCCCGCTCCCTGTGGATTCTGCTGTTGAGGGGGTCCTCTGAAGCGCTCAGAGATGGATGATCCCCGGGAACTGACAAATAACTGTTGCAAGGCTGTATGCAACGGAACCTGCGTTTTTGTTATTAATTTGTTCCAAAGGGTCAGATGCAAACCGAAACATACAAAACCCAATGAAAATAATCAAATCAAATTACTCCACTCCAGGCACCCAAAATATTAACATTATTACATATGAACAGTTTACATGCAGGACATGGACCACATTCAGTTTTTCATTGAATTTCATCTTCTTTACCAAATGGCTGTCACTTGCTTTGTTTGGGGGCTCAATTTCACTGGTTCGCTGGTTCAATTCTTGAGCCCGCTATAATCATTTAACTCGTTTATAGATTTCAATATTTTCGATATTTGTATTTTCAATTTTCAGTCTGCATTTTTACTTTAAAATTTACTTTAAATTTTTTGGTCTGGTTAAAACAAATGGTCTGATTAAATCGTTCCCCCTATCGGCCAAAAATAATTGTACATTCCCCATTACTGTATCATTGCACTATACATGGTGACATGGCTCAGGTGATAGATCGGTCGTCTCCCAGGGTGATTGTTGCTGGTTCGATCTTGAGACCACATGTGACCACTTCAAACCATTCCAACATCAAAATACAAAGCTCATTATAGGCATTTTTCTCATTAAAAATGAATGGACAGTTTCAATGTTGACCCCTATTGATGAGAATTCATTTGACATTTAACATTACGTGTAAAATTCTGTTTATTCTGTACGCAGTAGTATGGGTCAGGTCGAAAAGTGATTGTTTCCGGTTACACCCTCAGGATATTTCAACATTCGCTTCAGTATTTCAGCATCTACAAGCAACTGCTACATTTGTACGTTTAATGAGTGTGTGAGGCCAATACCCAGTATTATAGGGCATATATATAGTATTGTATATAGCATATAATGGAATCAAGGAGGGGGGAAATGTCTGCTGTTCTGGGGGAAACATATGATGGGTCGCCAGTGGCATTTGATTGGTTCCTGGCATCACAAAAGTAGCCCATCCCTGATATGCATACAGGGTGTCCACAATCATAATCACATTTGTTTGGTGTACTCAGTGGTTTTCCGGCCAACATATATTGCTGTGTGTCTGTTTTCCTCGTCTCTCGCCTCCAAGCAGACAGAAAGAGAGATTAATCTGTGCATTGTGTCAGGTCCAAGACACTTCACAGAACAAGAGCATTTTATAGAACAATAGCATTCCATAGAACAATGGTGAACAGAGTGAGACTTTTGGCAGTTATACTATCTCTTTGTCTTTGTGGGGGAGGTGGGGCTCCTAGCATACATATAGCAAAAGTGGAGCCTTGTGAGGAACAATGCAAGGTAACATAGTAGAAGCTAGGAGGGAAAAGATGATGGAAACACCAAATGCCACAAATTTCATGTGGGAATAATAATGAAGAGAAAGGTGAACCCATCAACAGGAAAGAGCGAGTATGCCGAATTTATTGAAGTGGTAGCTTGCCCACTTCAAACATATCCACCCAACACAGTTTTCCCAACTGGGATAAAAATTACAAAATTACACATCAAGATGCAAAGCCTTCCTCCTGACATTTCTTTGTTTCCTTTTGGCTTATCCCTCAGGGGTCGCCGCAGCGAATCAATTTCCTCCATCTAACCCTGTCTTCTGCGTCCTCTTCTCTCGCACCAACTACCTTCATGTCCTCTTTTACTAAATCCATAAACCTCCTCTTTGGTCTTCCTCTAGGCCTCCTGCCTGGCAGTTCAAAACTCAGCATCCTTCTACCAATATATCCACTATCTCTCCTTTGGACATGTCCGAACCATCTCAGTCTGGCCTCTCTGACTTTATCTCCAAAACCTCTAACATGTGCTGTCCCTCTGATGTGCTAATTCCTGATCCTTTCCATCCTGGTCACACCCAAAAAGAACCTTAGCAAATTCATATCTGCTACCTCCAGCTCTGCCTCCTGTCTTTTCCTCAGCGGCACTGTCTCTAGACCAAACAACATCACTGGTCTCACCACAGTTTTGTACACCTTTATTTCATTTTAGCTGAAACTGTCAGGTCTGTTATATAGTGTGTATGGATCCCAGGACTACTGGACTGCAGGAACGCAGATAAATTGGAATGGCTTAGCAGTCAGCAGTAGATGGATGAAAAGCGGTAAGTGGCAACAACCAATCAAATAAATAATCTGGTGGGTAACAAAAACAAATAATCCAGCACTGGCTGGCACCAGCTGAGGAGGTTAAGAAGAACTGAACTAATGAGGGTCATCTGCAAGAGTTCAATAGTTCAATAGCTCCACCCAGCTCCACTCTGCTCAGGAGGAGTTTGAAACACCTCAAACAGCCGACAAGGGTGGAGTCAGCAACACAACCAAACACTAATAAAGAAGGCATAAAACCTGGTCACTGAAGAGTGTAAGAGTCCCCGACCGCCAATCAACGGACGCCGCCTGGCAGACCACCAGGTTAATCCGGGAAATTACAGTAAAAATCAGACTCAGAGAAGAGCAAAGGGTGGAGGATGAGTGACCCATGAGCGGTCCTCGGGGCCGTACCCCTCCAAGTCGATAAGATACTGAACACTCCTGCCCTGCCTCCAAGCATCCAAGATCAGTTTTGGGGGTGAAGGCGAGTTGACCCTCAGTCACCCACGGAGGAAGAAGAGGCACTGGAGGAGGACTGAGGTCCTGGGAGGTGACAAGCTTGAGACAAGACATGTGGTAGGACTTGAGGACCGACACGGGGTTCACCATCCATTCCAACTTATATGGACCAACAAATCTGGGATGTCAGTTTTTTTAATTCCACTGCCAGAGGGAGGTCCCAGGATGACAACCACACTTTTTGGCCCAGTTTGTAGTCCGGGGCTACCATCCGATGGCAATTGGCCAACTTCTGATTGGGTCAAGCTGTGCAGACTAGGGCACCCTGGGTGTTGCGCCAAACTCAGTAGAGACGGCGGACGTAGGAGGCCACTGTGGAACGGTGCATCATGATTCCTAGGAGGGAAAAAGTGTTTTGTGCATATTTTACCCATGAATGGAAAAGGCACCAGGAAGTGGGGGATCTTGATGGCACACACATCGAAGGGCGACCTACAGGGCCTGATTGACCCGTTCTGTTTGACCATTAGACAGAGGGTGGTAACCCGACGAAAGGCAGGCACTGACCCCCAGTGCAGTGTGCCTTCCAGGTAGAGAATGACCACATTATATGGGATGCCATGGGGGCAGACCACATGCTGGACCAGGATATTGGCGGACTGAAGGGCGGATGGGAGCTTAGGAAAGTGGAATAAAATGTGTCAATTTAGAGAATCTGTCCACAATGGAGAGTATGACTGTGAAGCCTCTTGAAGCAGGATGTCCAGTAACAAAGTCCAAAGATATTTGTGATCAAGCAAAGAGCAGGCCACCAGAAACGTTGGGAGAGCAGAAATGCAGTCCACTTGGCTTCAGGATGGCAAGCAACTTTGGAATTGTGGGCCCACGACAACACCTTAGAGCAAAGGGCGCAAGGAACAAATCGTGTGGTGGGACAACCGGTTGGCAGGGCACTTGTCCAACCCACACTGCATGGCGCCAAGGATCCGGGAATGAGGAAGGATGGTTTCCAGGCAGGGGTCCTCAACAGGTGGAGCAAACATCCGGGACAGTGCGTCCAAAATCCCATTGTGAGAACCAGGGAAATGAGTGATAATGAAGTCAAACCTGGTCAGGAACAGGGACCACCATGCCTGGATTCCTGGAGGATTGAGGAGCTGGGCAGAGTGAATGTATGAAAGGTTCCTGTGGTTTGTGTAGATGATGAAGGGGTGGGACGCTCCTTCTAACCAAGGACCACCGCCAACAGCTAGCTATTGCTGACATCATAGTTAAGTTCATCAGACGACAGGCGCCTGGAGAAAAAGCCACAGGGGTGCAACCTCTGGACAGAGCTGGAGCACTGGAAGTGCATGGCATGACGCAATACTCAAAATGGCTGGAAGGGGTGCCAAAGGCTGTCTTTCACTCGTCTCCCTCTCTCACTCTAATGAGGTGGTATGCGCTGCGGAGGTCCAATTTGGTGAAAATAACTGCGTCATGAAGCAAAGTAAATGAGAATAAATTGAGGAGAGGAAGGGGATATTTAGTACGAATGGTGATCTTATTAAGCGCACAAAAGTCAATACTTGGACGCAAGGTACCTTCTTAGCCGCCAGACGAAATGAAGAAGGCCAGAGGAGAAAAGCTGCGAGGAGGGAAATGGCGCACCCTGTAACAGATTAATATAGCAATCATACGGGCGGTGGGGGGTAGTGTCATGGTACGATCCTTACAGGATACCTCACTAAGGAAGTGCTTTTCCTTAGGAACCAGAGATAGGTCAGGAGAAACAAGTGAGGCAGGTTTGTGACGAGTGGTGGGAGGAGTAGCCGAGCGTAAACAGTGGGAGTGACCATATATGTTCCAGTTAGTGAATGAGTTTAGACCAATCAATAAGAGGATTGTGGAGTTGAATCCAAAGGAGACCTAATACGACAAGAGCAAAACGTGAAGACATAACATTAAAAGAGATGGACCTGTGGTGGATACCGGAAAGTAAGAGTGAAGTGTTGCGTGTCTGGTGCGTAATGTTTGCTAGGGAGCATCCGTCGAGTGAGCGAACATTTTTACACTTGTCTACAGGTTCAGTAGGAATCTTGAGTTGCTCCACTAACTTCCTATCAACAAAATTTTCATCAGCACCAGAGTCCACAAGAGCACAAATGGGATGGACCCCGTCCCCACCCATTATAACATACTCCCGACTTGGAGACAACCGACGAATGATGTGAAAGGAGGGCAAGGTGGTGAGGTGTGTCCATTAATAAACAAATGCTGTGTCCGCTGACGGTTGGAGCAGTAGAAGTAGCAGTAGAAGTAGTTCGCTGCTCTGCAGTACAAGTACAGCCGAAGAAGCATACGGCGCTTCTTTTCCTTGTCCGTCAGCCGGTTGGATACCAGCTGCATAGGAACCACTACCCCGGCGATCTCCGACGAAGACCCAGACAAGTGAAGGGCAGGAGACGGTGGAAGCAACTCCTGGCAGAGTGGTCATGGCAGATCGGATGAGAGTGAAGGCACCGGCCCCCGTTGTTCCCGGCGAGGGAGGCTGGCCATGGAACACATACCGCACGGCTTTCCCAGCCACTCTCCACTGCCAAGATAAGGAGGATGGAGTCAGCAACACAACCAAACACTGATAAAGAAGGCATACAAAAAAATAGGAGCCTGACCCTGAAGAGTGTAACAGAAAATCTTTTATCACACATCACAATCACCTCTTTTCACCACTCTTAATTCCTCTGGACTTTTTACACTATTGTACTCCGTCTTCCATCCATCCATCCATTTTCTTCCACTTATCCGAGGTCGGATCGCGGGGGCAGCAACCTAAGCCGAGAACCCCAAACTTCCTTCTCCCCGGCCACTTCGTCCAGCTCTTCCCAGCAGATGTCGAGGCATAGTCTCTCCAACGTATCCTGGTTCTTCCTGCAGGCCTCCTACCGGTTGGACGTGCCCTGAACACCTCCCCAGGAAGGTGTTCGGGAGGCATCCTAACCAGACCGGCATCCTCCCCCACCATCGGAACCTACTCACCACCAGGTGGTGATCAGTTGACAGCTCCGCCCCTCTCTTCACCCGAGTGTCCAAAACATGTGGCCGCAAGTCCGACGACACAACCACAAAGTCAATCATCGAGCTGCGGCCCAGGGTGTCTTGGTGCCAAGTGCACATGTGGACACCCTTATGCTTGAACATGGTGTTTGTTATAGACAATCCTATTGCACAGAAGTCTACTAACAAGACATCGCTCAGGTTAAAATCAAGGGGGGCGTTCCTCCCAATCACACCTCTCCAGGTCTCACTGTCGCTGCCAACATGAGCGTTGAAGTCACCCAGCAGAACAAGGGAATCCCCCGAGGGAGCACTCTCTAGTACTTCCTCTAAGGACTCCAAAAAGGGCAGGTATTCTAAACTGCTGTTTGTCGCATAAGCGCAAACAACAGTCAGGAACCGTCCCCCCACCCGAAGGCGTAGGGAAACTAACCTCTCGTTTACTGGGTTAAACTGCAAGGTGCAGGCTTGGAGCCGGGGGGCAACAAGAATTGCCACCCCTGCCTGTCGCCTCTGATTCCCGGCAACACCAGAGTGAAATGAAGTCCAGCCCTCTCGAGAGGACTGGTTCCAGAGCCCTTGCTGTGCGTTGAGGTGAGTCCGACTGTATCTAGCTGGAATTTCTCCACCTCACGCACCAGCTCAGGCTCCTTCCCCGCCAGAGAGGTGACCTTCCACGTACCAACAACTAGCTTCTGTAGCCGAGGATCGGACCGCCAAGGCCTCTGACCTTTGCTGTACTTCTCAATCAACATCCTCAAAGCAAATACTGCATCTGTTGTACTCTTTTTTGGAATAAAACCATACTGCTGCTCACAAATGCTCACGTGTGCCCTTAGTCTAGCTTCGACTGCTCTTTCCCATAACTTCCTTATATGGCTCATTAGCTTTATTCCTCTGTACTTAATGAGATGTTTGGTCGGCAAAATACTTACAAACTGATTTTGTGCATTCAAAGAAAGTCATTGCAAAGTAAATGCTGCTCTTTAATACCGTTGGAAAGCCAGCATTTCAATAAATTCTGCCAAGGTTTTGACAAACTGTACATATCAACTGTGAGAAAATCCATGTCACAAATGACCACTCTAAGTGGGGGTTGTACCATAGCTGAAGTTCCGCTCCATTCTATTTTTTTCTCTTTTTAGTTAATTGTCCTGGTATTATGTGTGTGTGTGCGCATGTGTGTGTGTGTGTGTGTGTGTGTGTGTACGAACACACCTAGGGCAAGGTGTAGAAAGGTCAGTAAAGGATATCTACGATGAGGAAGATTTTCCTTTTTTCTCATCATATACATCATTAGTTGGAAAACTGAATTAATCAACCTCCAGCATGTCCCCTGGGACGAACCTTTTGAAGTTATCTGTAACTCCACCCCCCACATGCATACACACACCCACACACACAAAGCTGTAGATCCTGTCACAAATTGTGAACGGGGGGGAAATAATGTATTGATTTTACCTTGCTTAACAATTCTGCAAGTATCCCTAAGTGTTGATCCCTCTTACCCCGATTTGATAGGTGTGTTTCTACATTCTGCATTGTCTGTAAGTGCAAACACAGCATCCCACCTCTCCCAGAGGGAGCCGTCCTGCTAATTAATAATTCACCCCAGGCCAGACTTCTTCCCTCATGCCTCCATGTGATTACAACAAGCAGCAAGAAGTCAAGGTTAGTAGTAACAACGATAACTAGCCCAATGGCCTTCCCACTGGTTGATAGAAAGGAGGTAAAGCTGTGTGTGTTGGTGTGTGTTATTCGGAGGTGGTGGGTATGAGTTTTTCTTTATTTTTAAGCTCGGCCCTCTTAGAAGTGTAGTATAAATTGAATGCAGAGGTCTTGGAGAGTAAATATTGAATAAGCGCAGCTCACTGAAGCTGATAAATCAAAAACGTTTCCTCAGGAGCCGTTGGCCTCCTAAAGCCCTGCACTAGTTTGCTGACCTCTGCATTAGCATTATTTTACCAATGATGCGGAGGGGAGAACAGCGGAAGGGTGCAAGGTCTGCACTGCAGAGTTCCTTCTGCTCTGCTGCAAAGATTAGGAAGGGTCAGCAGCTACAGCCGACATCGGGACTGCCAAGTCCCCAGGCCATGACAAGCAGATTCACAGAATAAACCTTGACTCTGTGTGCACCAAGCTCACAATCTGGAAGGAAGACTTGACCCGCATTTTTTTGGCAGAATTGTGGTTTTTGTCAGAATGCTCGGTCAACCTTTAACCTCCAACATGTAGATTTCAACTTTTGATGGCTGACTTAAAGTTGCTCTGCTCAAAGTGGATGCTGTTCCCACTCACATTTCTGTCATCATCAATTAATGGCCATGCGTGTCCTGAAGGCAAGTTCTGTCCAAATCATCACAATCATTTAGAGGTATTACTCTTCTGCAGTGTGGTGGTGGTATGTCAAAGAACATGTAAATGTCTCTTTGCATGAAAAACTTATTGTGCTTATTGGAGGTTTTCAAGTCACTTTTGACCTCGCCTTAGAATTGGATTGTGAAGGGTGTAGGTACTTGAGTGAATGTCATTTCTTTTATTTGTTTCTGTGGGTATATTCACAGTATGAAATTATTACTTTTATTATTACAGTAATCCCTCGTTTATTGTGGTTAATTGGTTCCAGACTCGACCATTAAAAGTGAATGTCCGCAAAGTAGGATTCATGATTTATAAAGGGAATATTTTCGCAGTTAGAGCACAGAAAACCTGTTTACCACCTTCTAAATTTCTCTTGGAGATGAATTATCTATCTATCTATCTATCTATCTATCTATCTATCTATCTATCTATCTATCTATCTATCTATCTATCTATCTATCTATCTATCTATCTATCTTAATACAGTTTTTAACATTATTCTGAACATGAAATAACACAATCTTACTGACATCTTTACGCCCCCATTAACCATTAGAGTAGATATAATAAAAGAAAATAAGAAGTAAATAAGACTTGTGCTTGTGTGTGTTGCTGTAAATGTGCTCCTTTGCAAGGGGAGCTGACTCGGGTGGACAGGAAGTGACGTACGGGGTTCACAGTTTTAGCTTGGCATGGGTACACGGTAGCCCATGTTATGGATTATTATGCCTGTTGTGAGATCATTCAAACTTGCCCTGGAACACCTCACTATGGAGGCGTCAGGGAAGTATCCGGAGTAGATGCCAGAGCCATCCCAACTGGCTCCTCTCCATGTGAAGCAGCTCCTCCTGCATGGCCAAGCCCTATGTCTCAGGGTGAGTTCAGCCACCACACAAAGGAAACTTCTTTGTGCCGCTTGTATCCGTGATCTACTTCTGTCGGTCATGCCCCGACGCTCATGACCATAAGTGAGGGTGGGATCATAGATCGACTAGTAAATTGAGAGCTTTGCCTTCCAGGTCAGTTGTTTCTTCACCACGAAAGTCTGGCATGGCAACCACAATACTGGAGACGCTACCCCAATCCGCCTGTCGACCTCACGCCCTAACCTACCCTTACTTGTGAACAAGACCCCAAGATACTTGGAGTCCTCCACCTAGACCTCACAACCAACCCAGGGGGTACAATCCACCCTTTTCCGACTGACCCTTGGATTTGGAGAAGCACACACACAAAAAAAGGGATATGAATTTTGTAAATATGGGGAAATATTTATACAAAAAAACATTATACAGTTTAATGGAGCAGATGCTTGTCCCACTTTGTTCAGCAGCCCTTCAACGAGCCCCCTTTGCAATGCATCTTGTGACCCTGCACAGACAACTACCACAGACTACAAAGAAAAGCCTATCATTAGTGAAAAAGGAAAGAGGAAGTTTAAGCACACGGCCATGACACTATCCACACAAATAAAGGCCGTGCATGGTAAAGACATTAAGCAGCTGATGACATACTTGACATATTCAATGAAAAACTGTCAGATTTTTTGATAAATTGTCTAAAGAAACACAAGAAACATATTAACTCCGTATCCATTCCGTTCCATTCCATTTTCTTCCGCTTATCCTGGTACGGGTCGAGGGGGCAGCAGTTTCAGTAGGGAAGTCCAGACTTTCCGGTCTCCGGCGACCTCTTCCAGCTCCACCGGGAAGCTCCGTATCCTATAAACTTAAACCCTGTAGATTATTTAACTGAGAACCTGATGTTTGGTATAATTAATATTAATCAAACACATAACATTATTATGATTATAAAATAAAATGACGTATTCAAGCGCTGCCTTGTGTTTTTCATGTATCTTTGAGTTGGCATATTATACACTGGTGTTTATGAGAAATGGTATCAATCAGTGTCATGTCAAATAGCAACACTTTCCACAAATCCCAACGCTTGAGAAAAAGCTCTATAACTTTTTACAGATCTTTTCCAGACTCAGGAAGGGGGCAAACACTTTTTCACACCACTGTATGTTAGTGCGTAAACATACCTAATATTAGTATAATAAATTGGAATAATGGACACAAAACATTTTATAAGTACAATAATAAACCATATTTCCTGACAGAAGGAATGCCAATTTTGGTGGCAAAAGGGTATAAATAGTGCACGCGAGGGGCTACCTGTATTACTAAGCAATTGTGTTTTTAAAATTACATATGCTCTTACTTAATCCTCCACAACTAACTTTTTTACTGTGTTCAATATAATGAGCACCTCTGCAAATGTTGCCTTCTTTTTTCAACTAGCCATTGCCATCTTTCCCTCCGTGACAGTCCATGGATCCAGAACCGCCTGCCATTCCTCTTGACTCAGCTGTGGTGGTGGCACACACACCAAGGAGTTTGGGGCCGCTGGCTCGGTAAGGGTCCGCAACAAGGCATCCCACCAAGTTTCTACAGGTCTGGTCCATCCGCTTCTGATCCCTTCTCATCCATGGTCCCACGTGGCTTTGGATTTTTGATGTATGATGGGAATCTTGTCCTAATGGAATCCTGTCCGATGGGAACACCGTACCCACTATTGTTGACAATTTTTCCAAGATGGCTCACATTATCCCGCTGCCCAAAAGTTCCTGAGCTCTCATGCTCTGTTTTGTCTCCACGAGGTCCCTGCGGATGTGATGTCGGACAGGAATCCACAGCTTTTGTATGCTCTGTGGAAGCCTTTCTGCAAGCCTTTGGGAGCACTGTCAAGCCTGACCCCAGAATACCACCCACAAACCAGTGGACAAACGTAGGGGACCATTCAGGAGCTGGAGGCAACCATCCGTGGCATTTGACATCATGCCCCTTCACAAAGGCTGCACGGTGCCTAGTTGTTAGCACGTTGGCCGCACAGTCGGAAAATTTGTGTTTGTTACTTTGCTGGAACACCGCTGCGTGGAGTTTGCATGCTCTCCCCATGCATGTTTGGCTTCTGCCCAGACTCTAAATTATCCATGAAAATATGATTATGAATATGAGTGTGAAAGGTTGTCTATATGTATGTATGTGCGATTGCCTGGCGACACGTCTAGGGTGTAGGTCGCCTCTCGACAGAAATCAGCTGAAATAGCAGGTCACCTATGACCTTAGTGAGTATAGAAAGTGGATGACTGGATGGTCTTCTTTTTGGTTAAATTTCTACGTTCTTACTCCAGGTTTTTTTAAGCGTGTCTCTTTGGTTACCTGCTGCACAAAACAAAAAATGCAAAGCCTGGGCAAATGAAATCCTACTTCTGAGATTACAACTGAGCTGCAGTGAAATAAGAGATCAACCCATATTTGCCGCAGTTTTGTTCAATGTGCTGACATTTTCAGTACAACCGGGTTTGTATGTGAATTTTAGGGCATGTTTGGTTGAATTTTAAATTTAAGGACTTTTGAGTTATACGAGTGCACGGAGGTGGTCCTTAAGTCGGCCGTTTCACTCATTCTCTCATCCGTGTTTTCATTAGCCAAAGAAGGGCAGTTCCTTTAAAACAGATGAAAGGTAATATATGCAAGAGCTTTTAAAATTGCATGCAAGCTTTACAGACTTAGGCCTTTTCTTTCATGTATTAATAAGCCAAGTGAACATCTGAGCTTAGATATTATGGACTGAAATCAGTCTAAATGTGAATAAGTCAGCTCGTGTTAAAATGATTTGGATCTCTGCTTTTCATCTTTTTATGTGTTGACAGCAGGAGCGAGCGAGTCGTTATAGTAATATTGAGCTTTGGCTATTTCAGTCAAATGTCCTTCCTGGCTACTGCTTTATGACTCCTCACAATCACATGGCAAAGGACGGCATGCTGTTCTTGCAGACATTTTGCATTACCACACACACAGCGGAGCAGCCCTCGCTAACAAACACATAATAATTAGGCTGTCGGTATGGCTTCTGTAGACAGTAGTTACAATTCCATATGGCAGATGGCGCTGCATATTCAGAGGCACCTCAGTTTGCTTAAAGACAATGACACCAAAAAAGTTTGAAAAATCAAAAACCACATGACAGTACTCACTTAATGGTACTTAATTTAAAAAATGGTTCCAGTTTTTCCAGTTTTCTGAACTGCCATCATCCTGGCTCTGACGTCACGGCCAGAACATATTTTGGAAACCAGATTCTTCTCGCTTGAACGTCATTTGCTCCTCCTTCTACAGTCTCCAGAGAAAATGACGAAAAGTCACTTTTTAGGCACATACATATAACACAAGAAATATGCTTTTTACAACAAAAATAAGATGAATGTGTGTTTTGCTGCGGAAGCACTTCAAGAAAGGTGCTTCAATTTGCAAGCCTACAGCAACAACTGACTAGACTAACCAAGTGCAAACAGACTGACGGTCTTTAGAGCAGTAGTCTTACTCACGGTATGAACCAAAACATAAACAACACGTTTATGCTACAACAAGTAGCAAATAAGTCAACACACAACAACAGCAAGCACTAACAAAGTGCATGCAAGGCAACTCAACTCAATTGTCAATGCAACATTATAGTGATGTATATATTTATTTTTATTTCCTTCAATAAAAGTAACCGAATTGCCATATTTCCAGTTGAAACACACGGCAGAAACCTAAGATGAGACTGCCGCCAGTGTCTCTTCTTGCAGCTCAGTGCGCGAGCCCCGCCTACTGTCACTGAGTTAGATCACGGCGTCTGGCAGTTTGCGTTTGGCAACATGTGACCAGTAATATAATCTTGCAAAAACATTTATTATACACCATGCCTTTCTACAGCCTACGTAATGACTTCAATGTAAGTTTGATCGTCATTATTCTTGCTAATTCCCTAATAAAATACACAAAAATGTCCCAAGCACCTGCTGGGGAGCAACAAGTCAAACGCCATCAACTCATCACCCATCACCTCTTTTGGCCGTGATATTTGCAGATCAAATAGTTAAAGTATTCATAATGTTTCCACCCATAAAGTAAGGTGCACACATTATTTTAATGTATAGCCTTCCCCAGAATAACTTGTTAAAAAATAAAAAGGCACATATGACAACAACCGAGCGAGAGGCTGACATAGTATGTGACGAAGGACTAATGAGCGTCTGCTTGGACTGCTCGGAACGCCAACTGTCACTATTGTAATAGTTTAATTTAGCGCAGGTTGAGTGGTCATGCCGGGAAAGTGGTGCACATACTGTGGATAATGGCGACTGTTGTGAAACGCTGGGCTCACATGTTGAGTTGAAAAAAACAAACAGTACGAGTTTGTGAGTTTTTGTCTACTCAAAAGTGACTTTAGACGTTCTATGGTAGAGTCCAACATAATAGCGATAGTGCAAAGTGACTAACCCGTTGAAGTACTGTTATGAGTACTTTTTTGTTGCTAAATGGCAAACAAGTTACCAGTAGGTGCAGTAGATTCTCAGAAAACAAACAAGAGCCAGCATTCATGATATGCACGCTCTTAAGGCTGTGCATTTGGCCAATTAGCCAAGGGGTGTGTTAAAAAAATAGCAGTGTGGCATTCAATCAGTGATCAATGTAGTGAAAAAACAGGTGTGAATCAGGTGGCCCCTATTTAAGGATGAAAGCAGCACTTGTAGAACATCATTTCTCTTTGAAAGCCTGAGGAAAATGTCTCCTTCAAGACATTGTTCAGAAGAACAGCATACTTTGGTGAAAAAGTTGATTGGAGAGGAGAAAACTTATGAGGAGGTGCAAAAAATGTCTGGCTCTTCAGCTAAAATGTCTCCAATGTCTTAAAATGGAGCGCAAAACCAGAGACATGCGGCAGAAAACAGCAGAACACTATCAAAATGGATGAAAGAATATCCACAACGGGAAAGGCTCAGCCAATGATCAGCTCCAGGATGATCAAAGACAGTCTGGAGTTACCTGTAAGTACTGTGACAGTTCTGTGTGAAGCTAATCTATTCACACGTCCCTGTGTCAAAAAAAGGCAGACGATGTTACAATTTGCCAAAGAACACATTAACTGGCCTAAAGAGTAATGGCGGAACATTTTGTGAACCAATGAGCGTAAAATTGTTCTTTTTGGGTCTGCAGACAGTTTTCTGAGACGACTTACAATTAACAGGCTAATGCGGTTGCCAGCTAATTATTTATGAGTTAGATATTTGAAGTTAGATATTAGTCTCAGTCAATTAGTTAGAACTAGCGACAACCAACAACTCAATGAGTATTTACAGAAGTAGCAAATGATTGAATATGTAATAAAAACATGAGTGATGTCACTGTGTAAATAATGAATGATGCTTAATTACTTACATTTATGTGCTTCTTTTGGTCTCCGCTCTGCCGTCTGGTCAGGGGGTGTTGTAGCTGCTCTTAAATCCCCAACCAGGTCCTCATGAAGATGAACAGAGAGAGCGATTTCATGCACATACAAAGATATGAACTGCACAGCTCTAGTGGTTTTAAATGGAAGGAATGCCTCTGGCTCAATTGTTGGTTCATGGAAAGTGGATGAGCCATAATTGAATATGACACAAGAAAGCTGGGCACACTTGGCTGTGCCAGAACCTCTTGCAGTCAGAGCACTTGAGAGTAATCTGTGACTTGAATGTCTTTCCCATCCATCCTTCCATCCATCAAAAGTTAATGTGATAGTACAGAGTAGGGGAGTAACAATTTGTTTCAATAATTCCGTTTGTATCTCGATTCATGGTTGCCTATACGATTTAAGGAGGACATCGGTTCATTTTTAATGATAGGCTATGACACAAAATGATTCAGTAAATTTTTAGCCAAAAATTCAAGCAGTCTGACTGTAAAATAAATACCTGGACACTGGACAGTGCAGGTGAAGTATTCTAGGTTTATGTCGTTTATTGTAAGGGAACATATTTATTTAAAGTATAAATGAATTATGGATATAAACAAGTGAACAACAATTAATGGCAAATGCATTTACATTTTATTTGAGTAACACTTGAATTAATAATGAATGACTTAACAGATTGAATTAATTCAAGTCTGTGATTAATTCTGTCTGATAAAACACGACCAACCTTTAATCTGATACCCCTTTCACTTCTCTACCCCAAGTATTGAATAAGTTAGCGCAAATTTCATAGCGGAAAATTGTGCCTTTGGTTCTCATAGTTTTAATATTTAACATTAAGTCAAGACAAAGGCTGTGATTGACTCATGAACCTTGGGAAGTACAACCGTACTACAAACCTAGGCTGTGACGTTTGTTTTAAAAGTCAGCAGAGTAGCTATTTGTGATCATCAAAAAGTCCAGGGCAGAAAATCAACTGTCATAATTTTTATTTAGGACTCGCACTTTTACTGTAGCAACTCACTGTATTTGTTTCCACCCCACACTACAAATTGCATGTACACAGTAATGAAAAATTACACACACACAAAAATTAAGATGTTTCCCACTATCAGATTTTAATGAAATTTCATCTGCGGATAGACCTTCTTTTCCTCTCGGCTTATCCCTTCCGGAGTCATCACAGCGAATCAATTGCTTCCATCTAACCCTGTCTTCTGCATCTTCTTCTCTCGCACCAACTACCTTCATGTCCTCTCCTGGCAGTTCAAAACTCAGCATCCTTCTACCAATAAGTTTGCTCTCTCCCCTCCGGACACATTTGAACCATCTCAGTCTGGCCTCTCTGACTCCAAAACCTCTAACATGTGCTGTCCCTCTGATGTGCTCATTCCTGATCCTGTCCATCCTGGTCACACCCAAACATCTGTGGAAAAATGAATGAATGTCCTACATATACAGTATTTTATGTTGCCCTGAAGCTGCGTTGCAGGAGTAAAACTGAGGTATTGTATCTTAAAGTTGTACTTAACATTGATGTGATCCTCCAGCACTTAGTATAAATCTAACAAAATTGAAGAGGGAGAAGTAATCTACCTAACAAATATGTATACAAATGAAAATACACCCGGTATACATTTTTAAGGAATCCACATGGAATCTCCTAACAGAGTGCGCTCTATTTCAGATTTTTGCATCGCTGAACTATGGCGATTGTACACAAGTGTCGCCTTTACAATGAAGTCATCTGTGCTCCCCCCACACGAGTAACGTTTAACGTCCTTATAATTAAAAGTGCTGATATAACACATTCATATAAAGCAGGTGTCTCAAACTTGTGCCATGGAGGGCTGAGACACTGCAGGTTTTCTTTACAGCCGGTTACTAAAGCAGGTGCTTTAATTGAATAGCTCCTTCCCTCAAATTGAAGGAGGTGTTGATTATTAAAATCACCTGCTATAGTGATATGACTAAATTATACCCCAAAAAATACTACAGTTGCATGCACTTAATCAAAAGTCAAAACATCAGTGTAATATTTTTCTGTATACTAAATATCCCGTACTAGGGCGTGGACACCTGTGGCATATAGACAGGTGCGGCCTATGTACAACAATTTTTTTCTCTTTAAATATGATACATATACATCCATCCACTTTGTAAGCCATTTATCGTCATTAGGGTCGCGGGGGTACACCCTGGACTGGTGGCCTGTCAACCGCAGGGCATACTTGAATATGTATTTTTTCAAATATATATTTTTATAAAACCTTGATGAGTGTTATTGTGAAATTTGAAGCACAAAGTGGCGGGGAACTACTGTAATGATGAGTTTCATTCAAACTCCAAACATCGTCCACTTTTAAAGAATAAACTGGGCATCAGCCCCAGTTCCACCTCTGTGCCCCGTGGCTGTGTGCATGCAAGCATATATTTTGTTTTGGGCCAAGACTAAGAAAATGCTGCATTCACAGTATGAACAATAGCAGCGAAGGCAGCGAGCTTGAGAAATGTTTATTCAGCATGTTAGAGTAATGAGTCGCCTGGTTGCATGACTGAGACTACATTACTAACGCGGTGCTAGGGAAAATAGATTCTCTCCCAGGGTTAATAGGTTCCTTAGGCAAAAATAAACATCTTAATGAGCCAAGATCAGTATTTTCCCCATTTTAAGGTTGAAGCAAAAATACAATACTGG
Source organism: Oostethus manadensis (assembly GCA_024372805.1). NCBI lineage: Eukaryota > Metazoa > Chordata > Actinopteri > Syngnathiformes > Syngnathidae > Oostethus > Oostethus manadensis. The sequence continues at coordinate 1,242,964 of QODF01000105.1, forward strand.
TAAGCAAAATGAGCAACCTCCAGGTTTTGGCCAAATACAGTATGTATACATTCATGTATGATTGCATAAAATTAAAATCTTTACAGTATTCATTTACACATAACATTCACATTGCACTCCTATCTGTCACGCCACAGGACAGGTTGGATCCAAAAAATGCTGGCAGGCAGGATAGTGCAATTAAAATGCCTTTATTGGCTGTTCAACCGAACACCAAAAGGCCAATAGTACAATGTATAACAAAAAACTATGGTGCACGTAACAAAAGAAACAAAAAGGCACCACGCAAAATGGTTATAGCACAAAATAGATGCAATGGCTTAACAAAAGAGAGAGCACTACTGCCTGGGAGGAGCTACCAGACCGGCAGGAAGGCGACAAAAAATACAGAACGGATTCCAGCCACAAAACTGAGCTGACGGAGAAGTCTTAGAAAACAAAGATTGCGAGTGTGGCGTGCATCAATGGGGAACAATCAAACGACGCCTTCCTGCCACCACAGGTCTCACTAAGAAGGTGTGCTCTGATGAGAAACACCTGTGGCTTGTCAGGTAGCTCCTCCCCACAACTAAACGCCCAGGGCCTACAGGGAAAGGTCGCTCACCTCCAGCAACTACCTGGTGTCACAGCACCAGGTGCCCCCCCTCCCAATAAACAGCGACCCCCTGATGAATTTCCTGGCTTATCTGGAAATTTCTGATAGAAGTCAGAAATAAGGGAGTCATCAAGAATGAGAGCACGTGAGACCCACGAACGCTCCTCGGGGCCGTAACCCTCCCAGTCGATGAGGTATTGCATGCCCCTGCCCCGCTTTCTGGCATCCAAAATAGCTCTAACAATAAATGCAGGATGGCTGTCCAGTAACCGAGGAGGAGGTGGAGGCACAGCCGGAGGACTAAGCCTTTAGGTGGAAACAGGCTTCAGGAGGGACACATGGAATACAGGGTACCTCTTGAGTGACGAGGGAAGCTTTAATCTAGCTGACACTGGGTTAATCATGCGCTCCACTTCAAAAGGACCAACGAACCTCAGGGACATCTTTTTGGACTCTCTTGCCAGTGAGAGGTCCCGTGAAGAGAGCCAGACCTTCTGGCCGGGCTTGTAGGTGGGAGCGGGCTTGCGATGCCGGGCTGCCAACCTCTGGTTACGTCTGGCAGTACGCATCAGAGCCGCTTGGCTATCTCGCCAAAAGTTGCTCCATTTGGTGATTTTAAGTAAGGACCAATCAATTGACGGGCTGTGCTGTTTAAACCAGGTGAGCTCGAGAACCACCGGAGCAGAACATGACGGAATAATAACAATAACATGATAACGCCAATAATATTATAACGCCTTGGATAAATCAGTGAGTTATGTGGGGATATGTCTGAAAGGTGAGGGACCGGCCCACACCACCCAGCATGCCCCGACCCACACAGCATGAACAAGGGACCAGGACCAGTTTTTCCATCAAGGGAAAAAGAAGAGAACAAGGAAAGGAAATTAGAATTTTTAAATGATAAGATAAGTACACTTGACAATTTACAACATTATCAACCCAAACATGTTTTTGCAGTTCTGACCAAAACATAATTAAAAAATATAATGCTAAAGCCAAAAAATGCAGACATTGGATTTCAAAGTTAGGAGATCTAATTATGCATGAACAAATATTAAAATCCGTGCAGCGCCCACAAAGATTTAGTACATTCAAGTTTGACAGTGACACCACCGGCGTTCACTCAGTTCCTCCCACAGCACACCGTGGTGGTGTGTGTATCACTCTCGTTCACCCGCCGTGTTGGAGCTAATGTAGGGTGACCCTCAGACACCCTGGCTGATGTGTTTTGGCACTGCGAAGATCCCAGCTGTGCATTTACATATGCAATGACCCAGATTAGCATCCCTTCTCACACTCCATCAACACTGATTAGACAAGCCCTGTTACAAGTCATGCTTGTCCACTACGCCGCCGCGACCGGAGCGAGCTCAGCGTGTGTTTGCGTCCGCCACTCCGTATGATTGCTCACTGACTTGACAACGTCAGTAAAAGTAGGTGAAAGATTAATTAAAAAGCTCAGCTTCCCAAACAGAATCACATGTTTTTTTTTTTTTTTCAAAAAAACCCCCGCAGCATTGTTTTCTGTAATTACTGTAAAAAATATATATATAAAGTGGAACATTGGTTAACATCATGAATCCATTGCAATATGTACTCTAACCAAATAAAATTTCCCCATATGAAATGAAGTCAATCCAATTAGTCTATTCCGGAAAGCCAAAAAACAAAAACAATTCTAAACGCATATACTGTACATGATGAAAGAAAGAGATAAATAAACATTTAAGGTTACTTTTACTTTCACTGAAGACGTAATTGTTACCAAAGACACATTGAAGCAGCGATATCAGCACAGACACCACCTTTCTGTTTTGCCATGAGTTATCTCTTAAATTCAGTAGTGCTTTGTGCCTCAAGTTTCTGCTTTTCTTTTGCTATAAAACAGGCCAAAACGCAGCCATTTTGATAAAAAAGGTGAGAAACACTACTTCTTCTTTCCTTTCCTTCGTTTGATTCGCATGTTTTGATTTGGCAAAGGTTTTACGTCGGATCCCCTTCCTGACACAACCCTCTATATGAGACATGATCTTCTTTGATAATCATTGAGAAAGAAAGTGCAAAAGACAAAATGACAATGTGTTGAACCATAGTTATGAAATAAGACACTATCATCACACAGCAACTTAACACGCAAAAGGTAGGTAAGAAATATACAAGACAAGTACCAATAAAAGTATTATTAATTCAATTTCAAGCAGTGAGAACCACCAGGAATAATAATAATATAACTAATAAATCGTGATGCCTAATATTGTTAAAAAATATATTTTTTTTAATTATTCTTTTTTTTGTGCTATTTTTGTCCTACTTTTTTTTTTTAACCATTTGGTGATATCCTGACTATACTTCAAGGTACACAAGGTCAGAACAGCTTGCTGATACCCTCAACTTGAGCTAGCACCAGCGAAAGGTGCAGATTCCTTAAAAAAAACAAGTTAAAAGTGCTGACGGCCACTAGCTTACTGAAACGGATAATTTAGGCTGAATTTGTGTACATTTGTGATGTTAGCAGAATGCTAACCCGAAGTTAAAGTGTATTATAAATTACTATCAACTTAGGGTGTTTTCTGCCAAAAAGGCCCATTTTTATAGAAAAAAAACACAAATGGGAAGAAAAGATGAGAAATATGTTATGCGCAGTTAGGTTGAGATCCCCACAAGCAGAGCCCGACAGAAAATCAGTTGAAATAATAAGGTCTTTAAAGGGTGGATCTCCAGGAACAATTATTCGCTGGATGCAAAAATTCTCAGAGTCAAAAACTAAGAATGACCGGTGCAACTAAGGGAGCTAAAGTAAGGGCACCGTGGGAAAATCAGCCGCAAAAAACAAATAGTTAGGCTCAACGCAAAAAACACAAAACTCACAGGTGAGCAGGACAGCATCACAAGGAGCCAGGAGGACGTGGAAACAGGCAAAACTGCAATTGGTACCAGAACACACAAAGCAAGCAGTTGCAAGGCAGCATGCAGGTAGGAGCAACGATCCCACGTCCTCTTCCTGCGGCCAGGCAGCTTAAAAGCCCTTGATGGCAAAGTGGATGCAGGTGCGCCTCGTAACACCGCCCACTCAGGGAGTGAAGGGATCTAAAAGGAACAACACGAAGGGTCAAAAGGTGACAATCAATAAAGAAACCGAACAAATGGATCCTAACAGTACACCACCCCCCCCCCATTCAACGGATGCCTCCTGGCGGCCTACCAGGCTTGTCGGGGAACCGTCTATGGAAGTCAGAAATAAGGGAGGGGTCCAGAATAAACTTCCTGCTAATCCAGGAGCGTTCCTCAGGACCGTATCCCTCCCACTCTACCAGATACCGTAAACCCCTGCCCCTTCTCCGAGAGCTAAGGATCTTGGTAACGGAATACGCAGGCTGGCCCTCGACCAACCTCGGAGGAGGTGGTGACCTGACAGGGGGGCTGTGGGGGCTTGTAGAGACTGGCTTAAGACGGGAAACATTGAAAACTGGATGGGTGCTAAGTGAGGCAGGAAGCTGAAGCTTGACCACATTAGAATTAACAACCCGTTCCACTGTGAACGGCCCGATATATCTGGGACCCGGCTTCTTAGGGGGAACCCCCAGAGGAATATCCTTTGAGGATAACCACACCTTCTGGCCGGGGTGCGGTGGCGATTAGCTGAGCATTGGTTACGTTCAGAAGTGCGTCTAAGGGCTGTTCTGGTGTTGCGCCAGGCACGACGCACACGGCGCAGGTGGTGGAGCAGTGAAGGAACAGTCACATCCGATTCCAGGGAAAAAAAGGCGGCAGGCTGATAGCCGAATGGAAGGGAGAGACGCCGGTAGCAGAACTAACCAAGGAAATGTGAGCATATTCCACCCAGGGAAGATGTGCCGCCCATGAAGCGGCTTGTTTGTGGCAGACGCAGCGCAGCGCAGTCTCAAGGTCTTGACTGGTCCGTTCCGTTTGTCCATTGGATTGAGGATGGTAGCCAGAGGACATACTAGTGTTTCCCCCTAAAGCCTCACAAAACGCCTTCCACACGGCAGAGGTAAACTGAGGTCCCCTGTCAGAAACAATGTCACTAGGTATGCCATGGAGGTGAAAAACATGAAGGACCAGGAGTTTAGCCGTGTCCAAAGCAGAGGGAAGCTTGGGAAGGGGGACAAAATGTGCCATCTTGGAGAAACGGTCAACAATAGTGAGAAAAGCAGTGTTCTTGTCCGAAGGAGGCAGTCCACATACAAAATCCACTGATATATGAGACCAAGGTAGGAGAGGTAATGGAAGTGGTCGGAGAAGACACACGGTGCAGGCTGCCACAAACTGCTTAGCATCCAGCCGACAGGAAGGCCACCAAAACCGCTGACCTAGCAGGAACAGAGTGCGGCGAAAACCCGGATGACAAGCCAACCTGGAGGTGTGTGCCCACTTTAGAACCTCGGAGCGCATCACTGGGGCAACGTACAACAAGCCAGGTGGGCATTTCGCAGGGGGTGTGACATCCACGGCAGCCTCTGCCACTCCCCTCTCCACTTCCCACTGCAGAGCGCCCAGAATCCGGGTCCGTGGGAGGATGGGTTTGGCCTCCGAAAAGTCTGAGGAAGGGGAAAAAAGTTTGGAGAAGGAATCTGGTTTGCTGTTGCGAGAGCCAGGGCGGTAAGTGATGGTAAAATTGAACCTGGCCAGAAATAGCGACCACCGTGCCTAGTGGGGGTTGAGTCGTCGGGCGGAACGATGGTAGTCTAGGTTCTTATGGTCTGTAAAAACAGTGAAGGGGTAAGCCACGCCCTCTAGCCAGTGTCTCCACTCCTGTAAGGGTAGGACGACAGCCATGAGTTCCCTATTGCCTATATCATAATTTCTCTCAGCCTGAGAGAGACGGTGCGAAAAGAAAGTACAGGGGCGGAGTCTACGGTCAGAAAGAGAATGTTGTGAAAGGACTGCCCCGACCCCGGAATCCGAGGCATCCACCTCTACAATAAACTGACGAGAGCGGTCAGGGTGGGTGAGGACATCAGACCTAACAAATAACGATTTTAGTTTGGTAAAAGCAATATCTGCCCCCCGGGTCTATTCAAATGGGATCTTAGTGGATGTCAGCTTAGTAAGAGGTTCTGCGACTCGACTGAAATTGCGAATAAACCTACGGTAGAAATTTGCAAAGCCCAGAAACCTCTGCAAATGCTTCCTTGTTATAGGAGTGGGTCAATCGACCACGACCTGTATTTTAGCCGGGTCCGCCTTGAGTTGCCCTTTCTCCACTATGAACCCCAGAAAAGACACAGAACCGGAATGAAACGCACATTTCTCGGCCTTAACAAACAATCGGTTCTCAAGGAATCGTTGAAGAACGAGCCTGACATGACGTATATGCTCATGAAGGGAAGGGGAGAAAATCAGGATGTCATCCAGGTACACGAACACAAAACGACCTAACATATCCCGTAATATATCGTTGACCAAACTCTGAAATACTGCAGGTGTGTTCGTGAGGCCGAAAGGCATAACGCGGTACTCAAAATGCCCCATCGGGGTGTTAAATGCCGTCTTCCACTCATCCCCTTCCCTAATTCTGACTGTGGTATGCATTCATAAGATCCAATTTAGAAAAAATAACAGGAGTGAAGCGAGGAGAACGCCGAGTCAATAAGAAGGAGTGGGTATATATTTTTGACAGTTATGTCATTAAGCACCCGGTAATCAATGCATGGTCTTAATGACCCATCCTTCTTTTCAATAAAAAAAAAACCCGGTGCCTAACGGTGAGGAGGAAGGATGAATGTGTCCGGCTGCAAGGGAGGTAGCGATGTAGTCCTCAAGGGCCACGCATTTTGGATTAGAGATGTTAAACAATCGGTAGGTGGGTAATTTAGCTCCTGGTAGGAGGTCATGGCACAGTCGTATGAATGATGGGGTGGGAGCTCCATGGCCCTATCCTTACTGAATACCTCCCTAAGATCGTGATATTCCTTCGGGACTTGAGAAAGATCAATAACTTCCTTAGGGGAGGTGAAAGTGCTGGATGCCTGAACAGACGCAGAACAGAGGCAGTGAAAGTGACAGTACTGTCTCCAATTAGTAATAGCCAATCTAGCCCAATCAATACTAGGACTGTGGATCTTGAGCCAAGTGAGGCCTAACACTAAAGGTGCGGAACGAGAAGGCGCCACAAAAAATCTTATCTTCTCCGAATGATTACTAGAAACTCCAGGGTAAGTGTCTCGGTTTGGTGGGTTACATGTGCCAGAATGCGGCCATCCAGCAAACAAACCACTTTGGCTTCCTTGAGGCAAAACACAGGAATGTTATGCAAGTCAACAAAACTGGAGTCCAAGAAACAGTCATCTGCCCCAGAGTCAATAAGAGCACTAATGTCCAAGCAGTTCCCCTCCCAGGCTAGTGTACCTTGTATTTGGAGGCGGCTCAAAGCCTCGGTGGAAGACTGGCCCATGGTGAGGGTTCCTCCGGGGGTAGTTCGCCATCCAGTAGGTCGAGTAGGACACTTGGAGACGACATGACCAGCCAGTCCACAGTACAGACAGAGATGACAGCGCAACCGGCGCGTCGGCTCGGCGGGAGTGAGCCGACCACCTCCAAACTGCATGGGTTCGTCAATGCCGGTTGGAACAGAAGCCGTTGCAAGATGGACCCCACCTGGTGCTGCTGGTTACAGCATGGACGTGAAAGAAGATGATGGCGGGTTCGCAAGAAGGCTACGTCGCTCCACTTTGCGCTCCACATTGAGCTCGTTGATGCGATCGTCCAGCTTAATGGCAAGTGAGATCAGCTGCTCCAGCGACTCAGTCTCATCTCTTGCTACCAACTCGTCCTTTATTGCCGAATTTAAGCTGGCTAAAAAAATGTCACAGAGAATTTAGCGAATGGTCTGCTACGGAGGCCATGTCCTGGCGTAGAGCCAAAAGGCGACTGGCTGCCTGGCGCCTTCTCAAGGGGTGATCAAACACCTTACGGAACTCTGCTATGAACCCTGAGGAAGTGTCTCGTAAATCCGGACGGCTTTCTAATACCGCCAGTGCCCACTCTGCAGCTATGTCAGACAGCCGACTGACCATGAAAGCCACTCTAGCCCGGCAGTTAGGGTAGGTGAGTGGTTGTTGGTCAAACAACCGTTGACAACGGTGAATAAACCGCTTGCACCTCCCACAGTCACCAGCATATCTTGACGGGTGAGGAATGACAGGCTCCTTTATGCCATGGGTGGAGGAGTGAGACGAGGAGGAGAACAGGAAGGGAAGGGAGTGGCCATGTTGTCGACGGGTGCCGGCAAGGTTGAGCTTGTCCTATCGCTGATGAGCCGGTCTATGTTGCTGGAGATGGACTGGAGGAGCGTGGACATGTCCCTAATGGCCAGATGATGTTCACTAATCATATTTCCATGGGCTTTGAGGGCAACATGCACTTGGTCGGACAATGCGGGATCGGTTTGCATGGTGGGATCGTTCTGTTATGCGCAGTTAGGTTGAGATCCCCACAAGCAGAGCCAGACAGAAAATCAATTCAAATAATAAGGTCTTTATCTCTATGTTTTCTACTTTATTACAATAGTCACACATATCCGTAATAAATTTTAGATAACTATTTAGATATGTAAGTCCAAACCTCATTCTTGTGATAATATCTTCTTCTTTCCTATTTCTACTAGCTTCTTTTCTTACTCCTACATACCTCTGAATCTTATAATATTGTCTACCTTTTGCTTCACTATTCCATTCTCCTGCCACTTTTTCCTGATTTCACTCTTAGCTATACTTCTAACTTCTTCTTTGCTATAACTTCCATCCATCCATTTTCCTCCGCTTATCCAAGTCCGGGTCGCGGGGGCAGCAGCTTCAGTAGGGAAGTCCAGACTTCCCGGTCCCCAGCGACCTCTTCCAGCTCCATCGGGAGGACACCAAGGCGTTCCCAGGCCAGCTGTGAGACAATTCTGTCCATGAAGATTATGAACAGAATCGGTGACAAAGGGTAGCCTTGGCGGAGGCCAACGTTCACCAGAAACAAGCTCAACTTACTGCTGGCAATGCGAACCAGGCTCCTGCTTCGATTGTACAAGGACCGAATGGCACGTAGAAGCGGGCCATCAATCCCGTACTCCCGGAGCACCCCCCACAGGACACCACGAGGGACACGGTCTAATGCCTTTTCCAGGTCTTCAAAGAACATGTAGACCGGTTGGGCAAACTCCCACATACCCTCGAGTACCCTTGCAAGGGTGTAGAGCTGGTCCAGTGTTCCGCGACCGGGACGAAAACCACATTCCAGCTCCTCTAACCGAGGTTCGACTAACGGTCGTACCCTTCTCTCCAGCACCCTGGAGTAGACTTTCCTAGGAAGGCTGAGGAGTGTGATCCCCCTATAGTTGGAACACACCCTCCGGTCACCCTTTTTAAAAATGGGGACCACCACCCCGGTCTGCCAGTCCAGAGGTACTGTTCCTGACTTCCATGCAATGTTGTAGAGGCGTGTCAACCAACACAGTCCTCCAACATCCAGAGCCTTGAGAAATTCTGAGCGGAACTCGTCTACCCCCGGAGCCTTGCCACTGGGGAGTGATTTGACTACCCCAATTACCTCAGCCACGGTGATAGAACTGTCCACGTACGTATCCTCAGACTCTGCTTCCTCTATGGAAGGCATGTCAGTGGGATTGAGAAGGGCCTCGAAGTATTCCTTCCACCGACCAACTATATCCACAGTCGTGGTCAGCAAGCCCCCGTCCGCACTGTAAACAGTGTGAACTGGGGGCTGCTTCCCCTTTCTGAGGTGTCGGACGGTTTGCCAGAACCTCTTCGAGGCCGACCGAAAGTCGTGCTCCATAGCCTCACCGAACTCCTCCCACACCCGAGTTTTTGCCTCGACCACCGCCGAAGCCGCGTGCCGCTTGGCCTGCCGGTACCTGTCAGCTGCTTCGGGAGTCCCGCAAGCCATCCATGCTCGATAGGACTCCTTTTTCAGCTTGACGGCAGCCCTAACCCCCGGTGTCCACCATCGGGTTCGGGGCTTGCCACCACGACTGGCACCGACCACCTTGCGGCCGCAACCACAACTGGCTGCCTCAGCAATAGAGGCACGGAATACGGCCCATTCGGACTCAATATCCCGGTCCTCCCTCGAGATGCAGGCGAAGCTCTGCCGGAGATGAGAGTTGAAGACTCGACGAACGGGAGATTCTGCCAGACGTTCCCAGCACACCCTCACTACGCGTTTGGGTCTGCCAGGTCTGTCCGGCATCCTTCCCCGCCATCTAATCCAACTCATCACCAGGTGGTGGTCAGTTGACAGCTCAGCCCCTCTCTTCACCCGCGTGTCCAGAACATACGGACGCAGGTCTGATGATACGACCACAAAGTCGATCATAGACCTGCGACCTAGGGTGTCCTGGTGCCAAGTGCACTTATGGGCATCCTTATGTTCGAACATGGTGTTCGTTATGGACAAACTGTAATTCGCACAGAAGTCCAGCAACAACACACCGCACGGGTTCAGGTCAGGGAGGCCGTTCCTCCCAACCACGCCCCTCCAAGTCACACTGTCATTGCCCACATGGGCGTTGAAGTCTCCCAGTAGAACTATGGAGTCACCAGCTGGGGTGCTCTCCAGCACCCCTCTGATAGACTCCAAGAAGGCTGGGTACTCTGAACTGCCGTTCGGCGCATAGGCACAAACCACAGTCAGGACCCTTTCCCCAGCCCTAAGGCGTAGGGAAGTAACCCTCTCGTTTACTGGGGATGACTCCAACACAGAGGCACCAAGCCGGGGGGCTAACAATAAGCCCACACCAGCTCGCCGCCTCTCCCCAGCGGCAACTCCAGAGAAGAACAAGGTCCAGCCCCTCTCAAGGAATTTGGTTCCAGAGCCTAAACTGTGGGTTGAGGTGAGTCCGACTATATCTAGTCGGAATCTCTCCGCCTCTTCCACAAGCTCGGGCTCCTTCCCCACCAGAGAAGTGACATTCCATGTCCCAAGAACCAGATTTGGTCGCCGAAGCCCAGGTCGCCCGGACACCCGCCCTCGACCACTGCCCAAATCACACAGCACCGGACCCTTATGCTTGCCCCTGCAGGTGGTGGGTCTGCGGGGGGGAGTTCCCGTGCGGCTTCTTCGGACTAGGCCCGGCCAGGTCCCACGGGTGAAGACCTGACCACCAGGCGCTCGCCTGCGAGCCCCTCCCCCAGGGCCTGGCTCCAGGGTGAGGCCCCGGTATCACACGTCCGGGCGAGGTGCGGTCACTCCTCATGTTTCTCTTCATACGGGTCTTCTGCTATAACTTATTTGTAATTTTACTTCTGCCTTTCGTGTTGCACTTTTTGCATATTTATCTGCCAATTCATTTCCTAAAATGCCTATATGAGCCGGCACCCAAAAAAAATGCGCTATCAATTCCATCCATCCATCCATTTTCCCCCGCTTATCCGGGTCCGGATAATAATTCCTATTTTATTTAATCTAAAGATTGAGTGAACTATTTCCAAGATTATATCCTCTCTTGATTCTGACCATATATTTTTTAGACTTATTAACGCGCTACTTGAGTCAGAACATACAACAGCTTTTTTTGTCTTATTTTCTTCAATCCAATTCATTGCTAGTTGAATTGCAATTAGTTCACCTGTAAAGATAGATAGATTATCATTCATTCTTTTATTTAGGGCAACCTTCATTTGTGGAAGAACTACTGCTGCGCCAACTTTATTATTTGCTGTTTTTGATGCATCTGTGTATATTACTGTGTACCCAGATTATTTTTCCTCTATAATTCTTTCTATATAATTACTATTTAACTTTTTATCTTCCATAAACTGAACATCAACAATAGGGCTTTTGTAACACCAATATGGTATGCTTGACATTGGAATTCTTGGGCTAATTGTAATTTCCTCAATATGAACTTCCTTTATTATTTCCCCTATTGTCCATCCAAAGTTCTTAACCAGTTTCCTTTCTCTTTCTTGACAATCTAACAGCACTTTTTCTGTTGGATGTTTTTTTCTTGTATCCTTTTAAGTTAGCCCAGTACATTATTGCCAATTGGTCTCTCCTCATTTGTAATGGAATTTCATTCATTTCCACTTGCAAAGCTGTAACCGGGGTTGTCTTTGTAGCTCCACAACACAGTCTTAACGCTTGATATTGTATTTTATCTCATTCCTCGAGTAACCGATTTGATGCAGATTGATAGACTATATATCCGTAATCAATAACCGACCTAATTAATGCAATATATATTTATCTCATTACCATTCTACTAGCCCCCCAATCTCTGCCCCTCAAAGCCCTCAAAATATTCAATACCTTCTTACTTTTTCCTATGATTTTACTAATATGCAATGACCAGTTTACCTGTTTATCAAACCATATACCTAAATACTTAAATTTATCAACCTCTTCTATATTTTCTCCATACATTTGAACCTGGAGCTTTCCTTCTATCAAAATTCATTACTTTAGTTTTCCCTACAGAAAATCTTATACCCCACTCCCTTGCCCATCTTTGTATCTTATCGACCGCTTCTTGTATTTTCCTTTCTATATACTTTATATTCCTTCCTCTTTTTCACATAACTCCATCATCTGCAAACAATGCAACCTCTACTGATCCTTCTACTTCATTAAAAACTTCATCTATTATTATTAAAAATAATACTGGACTTATTATACTTCCTTGCGGAGTTCCACTTCCTCCTCCTGCAGCCAGGCAGCTTAAAAGCCCCTGATGGCAGAGTGGATGCAGGTGCGCCTCGTAATACCGCCCACTCAGGGAGTGAAGGGATCTAAAAGGAACAACACGAAAGGTCAAAAGGTGACAATCAATAAAGGAACCGAACAAACGGATCCTAACAAAATAGGCAGGGAAACTAATGTAGTCTTTTTACAACGTGTGTGGTATTTCTCGAAATAGTTTGGTATTTTAACACGTGGCAACACATAAAAATCTGACATTTAATGTGAAATAATAAATAATATATAAATAATACGACCAGTTCAGGGTGTACCCCGCTGGGATAGGCTCTAGCATACGCGCGACCCTAATGAGGATAAGCGGCATAGAAAGTGAATGGTTGGATGTAAATAATAAGTAATATATATATATATTTTAATATACTTACTTATTATTATTACTTAATAATAAGTCATATTGAGCCAATTAGCGTCAAGAACTGGCGTTTTCATCTAAGTATCATTTGCTGACTACGTTAAATTGGAGATATCAAGCACAACAATATTCTTTTATTATTTCCTCAAATTCGTTTATTCTGGTTAATTGGTACCAGGCCTGACTGTGATAAGTGGATTTCCGAGAAGTGTGATTCAATATTAATAAACAGAATATTTTCATAGTTGGTGCATAGAAAACCTTTCATCCATTTGTCCTCAATTAAGCTAAAAGTGTAATATTAATAATAATCATATCTAACACCTTGATCCAGTCTTTGCGGAACAATGAAGACAAATGGATTAAATGCATGTTTTGGATTATAAAAAAAGGCACACAAAAAAAAGCCCTGCCAACAAAATGCCACTTATTTATTTTTATTTTGGCAAGCGTAACGTCTAAAGCCTAAAGCATTTAAGCTTTTATGACAAATACAACACATCTGGCTTTCAAGCGAAATCATTGTCAGTAAAAGCCCTGATGACCATTCTTGTGATTTATTCTTTAAAGCCTCTCCAGCCATATTCCAGTCAAGTGATACCACTTCTGGAGATGCTGTGGATGTTTTGTGCCGTTTTGGTCGTGAGGGAAGCAGTACACTGAGGTTGTGTTGGAGTATGCTGGGGTATAAGGAAGGCTTCAGGGGTCTACTGCTGCAACTGTGCACACCAACTGTCAAGGATGATTTCCCTTCCCTCCCACGGTGCAATTGACATGAGGAGAAGCAACAGTAGCGTCTGAACCTGCGTGAAAATCAATGTGGGCAGCCCAAACATGAAATCAATGCCAGTCAATGTCGGCTGGCAAGGCAGGAGGAGGAGCTGGACAGGCGGAGGAGGAGGGTGCATGGTGCAGAGGAGTTGATTGATGTAGTTGATGGTGTATGGATGATCCTCCTAAGCTGGGCTGCGTGAGGGAGTTAAGGTCATGGCAATGTGGGAGTGGAAGCAGTGCTTAAGTTGGCTGATGTGGTCATGAAGAGGCGCCTCGAAAATTTTAACCAGTGGAGGGTTTAATCGCTCCATTTTTACTACAACACATGAGGTTATGAATTCATGAAGCTTGCAGTGGGAAAATGGACTAAATGGACAAAGGAATTGTTACAAAGCAGAGCGATCAGACCCACTGCTGGTGTTTAAAGTCAGCCTTTACAAACATTTTTTGGGAAATATGGACAAACATAAGAGATATTTTAAGGACGCGACACAAATGTACATCAGCTTACAAAGCAGTCCTAAGATATTTCTGCAACCATTTTTGGGCTAAACGTATTCACAACTGAATGAAGCGGTTTCAGTAGAAAGGGTGAGGGTGAAAGTTGAAATATCCTCATAATGTCTTGAAATATATTCACCCACTGAGGAAAGAACCAGCTGATTCACCATTCACAGAAAATGCAGAATGTTATATGTAACCATAAATGTATAATCTATTTTTATTTTTTCCAATTTGTACTTCAATTTTCCCAATTTTCATTGGGAAAAACATCAGAGAAAATATTGATTATGGAAAAGGTAAGAATTCCTGATGGTCAGCCTACAAGTCCTAAATGATCTGAACATTTTGATTTTGAAATGATTTGAAGCATTTGAAAAATGTTGGAGAATTTAGCAGACTAAAACTTAGAAATCTTGGAATGTAAGTATAGAAAATGATTATTGGAATGTATAAATGTATTGAACCATTACACGAGCACCGAGGATTGACCCAACAACTATCAGGTTGGAGCCAGGTTGGAGATGACCGATTACAGAGTAAGCATAATGTTACAGTAATAGACTTTAAATTTTAAACCAAACTTTTTTTTGCAGCGCCCCCCTTTTGGAGAGAAAATGATTTTCACCCACTTCCCCACCCAAAAAAAAAATAGTAATAAAGAAAAGTGTTTGTGGTAGCGCCGCCCCCCATGTCATAAGAGCGGCCCCCCCGCCACCCAGTTTGAGTGGAACCTCGAATTACAAAAACTTATTATACAAAAATGTATAATACCAATTGGGCGTCAATGATATTTCCGTCCCATTAACCGCAAAAGTATTCAAAATGCAAAAACAAAAATGAAAAGTGCCGCACAGAATTTTGAATGTACTGCAAGGCCATACAAGCTGCTCTCCCCTGAGGCGGTAATGCACCAAAGTAATTGATGCCAAACACCGTAAAACTGAAGAAGAAGAAGAAGAAGCTGTCCTCCCATTGGTTATCTCCATTATCTCCCATCATAAACATGGTAACATAAAAATACAAATATAAGACATTAAAAAGACACATTCAAATTGGGATATGCCATATGCTACACTGGTCACTAGTTGTCAGTAAGGTTACTTTCATGTTCAGGGTAACAAGCTTGATGGCCAGAACAACAGGCTTTGCTGCAGGTGCAATAATAATCATCATCAATATAATAATAAGGCAGGTTACTGTTTAGACTCAAGACATCACTTTCTGTCCTCCACACATCTGGAACAAATTTACTGCAACACACACCAGCATGAGTATTATTTATTTTTGTATATCAGGTTTTAAGAGCGTGGAGGTGACTATATGGGTGTTATTCCATGTGTAGAGGGTTCTAATAATGTTAGAACTGTGTATAATTGGTAATGCTAACGGTTGAATTTTATTTAAACATGCATAGAAATGACATTGGGATGCATCACTTAATACAGTTTTAGGTTTTCCCCTATTTCAATACATTTGTACACTTCCTGCAGTTACTAAGTTTCCATGCATAAGTAAGGTCATGTGACAGTGCGTCAAATATAGTCAATGTCCTTATCATGATAAATAAATAAATTATATTGTTTTAGTTCTTTACTTAATCCATTCCATAGTTTGATTCCACATACAAAGTCCTAAAGGTTTTTTGTGTTGTTCTTGCAAATTTGTCTTTTAAATTTCATATTATTTATATTCTCTTGTTGAGAATAAATGTATGACATTCTTTGGTAACTGGTTGTTGTTTGTATTATGGATCAGTTTAGCGCTTTGAAGGTTTACCATTTTAGCAAATTGTATTAATTGTGATTTTTGAAAAAATGGATTTGTATGTTCTCTATACGCCACAATATGGATTATGCTTTTTTTTGTCTTGTCCAGCATCATGACAACTGAGTGGGAGTCAAGCTGCCTTTAAGTGCTGTGCAAAATTGCTATGCCAAGGGAAACTTCATAATCCAAATGAGTCTCCCTTGATATTTGACTGGGTTTTAACTATGAATTTTGTTGAACCACATTTCGATGCCGGATTATCCTAATTTATCTTTTTGCAGTATATCGAGCAAATAAAGTGTACTTTTGTAGTTGTTTCCCACATCTCCACACAATAAGGAAGATATGGTAACACCAAAGAACTGTAGAGTGTATGGAGTGATTTTTAATTTTGATTTTTTTTTAATTCTGTATTGAGGTATTTCTTGCTACTTTATGTTTTTGATGTGAGGTTTCCATTTCATTCTGTCATCAATTACTGTATGTGGCCCAAAAATGTATGTTCATTCACTCTTTCAGTTTCCTCACCATCAATTCTTTTCTGCTTTTACCAAAAAGCATCATTTTTGTTTTACTTAGATTCAGGGATAATCTAGGGTTTTTATCAAACCATCTTTTTAGTATAATCTTTTCATCTGAAACTTTTCTTACTACCTCTTGTGTGTTTTCTCCAAAAAGTGGTGATATCATCTGCAAACAGTACTAGCTTTAGGTGTTTTGTCACTTTGCAGATGTCGTTAATGTATGGGTTAAATCATTTTGGTCCCGGTATTGACCCTTGTGGTACGCCACATAATATTATTAAACTTGTAGATGTACTGTATGTTCTCGTAGCTTCACATATTCTTTTCTGTTTGCAAGGTAGCTTTTAACCCAGTTCAGAAATAACCCTCTGATTCCATACTTTTCCAATTTTGTAGTTAGGATGTTGTGATTGATTGTATCAAAAGCTTTTGTCAAATCCACGAAGGTCGTATATAGTCTATATTTCTTATGATTTAACCACAAAAATATTCCATGTATAAATAAGGAAATCCTCGTATCTTTTATCCTTTTAATGAGCAACCTGCATTAGAATCAAAATCTAAATAAAATAAAAAACTTGAGTGCCTCTGCTCAAGTTAAGGTACTGGTGACCGTGAGGCTGTTCAACAACTGATCCCTTACAGTTTCAAGTTGTATGCTGACAAAGGTGTGTATGTTGATGGTGACTTAAGTATGCACATTTTAGTAGTAAGAAAAACCGGGATTTGATGAGTTGGTCAACATAAACGAGTTGTCGACTCAAGAGGGTCTGGTTTTAGAAAGTCCCATGATGAAAGCTTGTCGAGAGCTTTGACTCTGGTGTTGATTTTATCAGTGGACCAGCAGGAGCCATGCAACATTTCAGTACAGACCCCTGATCTGCTGGCTGCTCCCAGGACTTCTTGGGATAACCTAAGGGTGTGATAACTGGTGAAGAGAGGGTTGTGTCAAAGAAGAAGCTCTACTCACTGGTCTTGTCAAAGAGCCGAAGATCATGATAATAACGTGACAGCTTGTACTCAGACACCTGGGTACAAAGCTGTCACAGCCACCGCCCACTTGCCCACTTTCCAGCACAAACTAATTAATGGACATGTGTTCTTTCCACAGGTACTGCTCATATTTTCGACGCTATTGTTAAAACCCTGTAGTCTCAGACTTTTTGATGCCAAGAATCACACATTTATGACAGTACACTCCTGTTTTATTTTACACTGCTGTTGTGAATAGCTTCCTGACAAGCCAGCAGCTGGTTGGTATTCAGCGTGGCTCCTCTCCATGGTGTCTGTAGTATACAGTGGCAGGGGCATCCTCTAGGTCAGAGAAGGGGTAAGGGGGTTTGCTGGAAGCGTTGCCCCAAGCAGACTGAGGTCTCAGTGGGCACAGCTCTCTGATCCTCTCCACCTCCCTCTCTTCACCTTAGAGACAATGCCAGACTATTGAAACATCTGAAATGCACTTACTTTTCCATTATTTAAAGGTTTTATGTTTTTGGCTACCATTACCAGAAAATCAACCATTTTGCTGTTTTTTTTTTTAGTAGGATAAGATTGTCTGTTCAGAGACAGGGAAGGTTTGCGTGGTGAAATGAAAGCAGGCGCTATTGCTTGTGTCCTTCAGAGTGATGGAGGACAATGTCTGAGCTTTGATCATGGTCAAGCCACGTCCATCTGGGTGCCCTGATGCCAGGGGCACTTTGCCAGCCTACTTACTACATTGCTGTGTCTAATGTTCAACTGGGGACATGTCAGCAAGACATCGAGTTGATTGGGGTAGAGTAACCTTAAACACTTGGCTTATACATGTCTGACCCTTGACCAAGAATCAAATTATCCTCAACTATCTGTGAAGGGCATTCAATAATGACAGCGGAATGGTTGTTTTATGTATTGGACTTGGCATCTTATTTCTCCCCCAGCCCAAATTAAGGTCTTTATTAAGAGCACGGGAGTCCTCCTTTGCATACAGCGCTGTTGTGCCACTGGCCAAAAGGGCAGCACAAAGGAGCCTTTCGCCCTTTACTACCATGAAATGAGAGGCCTAATGAAGACCAGCAGAACCACAGCTATAGATACGATCATAATGACCACAGCAAATGCTGAATGTGGAGTGGCATCCGGTCTTGTTTGCTTTTTTTTGTGCCTGCTCTGCATAATGGTTTATCAGTGACTGCATATTTTTTAACCTAATCTGCGAATGGCAGCGTTGTGGCGACATGATCGACAAGGACTGCATGTCAACAAATCACTGATGATGGACAGCTTGGCTTCCCTCAACACTAGATTACCAATGTGAAGGCAACGTACTGTCCAGTGGGACTGTGTACAGATTTGCTTCAGAAATATGTACAGTAGTTTGCATCATGTTGCTTTTTTAACATGATAATTAGTAGATTAAAAGTCTAAAGTTATTTATCCTGGTCTAAATGGAAAAGAGTTGTTTGTGATTCCGCATTCACAACCCTGGAAATTTGCAGAATTTGACCCAAAAATATTTGTTATTCCTTTATTTACATATAGAGCCATTTTTTCATCTCATTCAATCAGAGTCAGAAGTAATTTTTACATACAGTACTGGCCAAAGATTTGGACACACCTTCTCATTCAATGCGTTTTCTATATTTACAATACTTTTTACATTGTACTTTCTCACTAAATGCATCAAAACTGCGAATGAACACATGTGGAAATCAAATGTGAAATAACTCTATACATGTCTTATATTTTAGGGTTTTAGGAAAATTGCAAAAAGTGTGTTAATGAGAAGGTGTGTACAAACCTTGAATTGTGTATTGATTTGAAAATATTTGATGTGTGTGAATATTTAGTTTTGACTTAAGAAACAAAGATAATACATCTGCTTTCGTGGCAGAGGCTGAAATCTGAGGATTGGTGTATCAATTACTCCCTGACTGTCCGAGAAAGACAGCTGTTTGGGCTTTCCTAACGGAAATTAATCGAAAGACTAAAACTAATCCAACAAGTAAAAAAGCGAGTAAGCCCAGACTTCCCTGTGTTTGGTTACTTTGTCCAGATCCTCCTGGCAGAGCCTGAGGTGTTCCCAGAGCTTTTCAATCTGTTTTGGCTCTTCCCTGAAATCCTCTACTTGTTGGATGTGCCCTGAACACCTCACCAGAGAGGCGTCTGCAACCTCATCTGGCTTCTCTCAATGTGGGGAAGCAGCAGTTCAACTACAAGTGTATCTGGTATGACAGTGCTTCTCACCTTATGTTCAAGGAAGCTGTCCTTTGGAGAAAACTCATTTTGGGTAGGAACTTAGACCAACCGATAAATTGATGCTCAGCACGCTCTTTACCACAACGAACCAATGCAAGGTCACCATCACTGCAGACGCCACACCTATGCACCTGTACCTTCCCTCAGTTGTGAACAAGACCCCAGGGTACTTAAACTCCTCCGCTTGGGGCAGGATCTCATCCCATTTCCAAAGATGGCTCTCCACCTTTTTCTTATCCCAGCTGCTGCACAGTTGGTTGTAAACCAGTGAAAGTGAAAGATCACGGCCCGATTAAGCCAGGAGGACCACGCCATCTGCAAAAAGCAGATAATCAATTTTTAGTCCATGCCCAGCAGGGAGAAGGCCCCAGGACAGACCTAGGACACCCTGGAGGGAGTATGTCTCACAGCTGGCCTGGAAAAGCCTTGGTGTCCTCCCAATGTAACTGGAAGAGGAAGTCTGGACTTCCCTACTGAGACTGCTGCCCCTGCGACCCTGTACAACCATGATGCAAAAATCAAACAGAAGGTTATGTTGTATTATTTCAAACTTTCAAATTGCGACACGTCCGACTGGAATATACTCCAAAATCAGTCTGTCGTAAATATATATAAATAAATAATAAATATACAAATGGGGTTTTTTGTTTTTAATTGTGGGAAAACTCTCATTCAAATAATCTTTTTTTCCTCATTCTCGTTTACCCATACCCTTAACAGCCAGATTTTAGCACAGATTTGAACTATGTGGACTTTTGATTTGCTGATGAACAGCTTGAACAATTTGGATGCTGGTCCAGGTTGTTCTGTACTGCACTGCACTGTACAGACTAAACCCAAAACTGAAAGCAGGAAAATGTAACAAAATGAAGAGATGTCAAGCATACAAGCATACAAGTCAGGAGTCAAACTGCATGTTGATCAATACATTTGGACATGGTGGCAGCAGGTCTGCACTACCGTTGAAAACCCATCGTATAAAACGTATGGACTGTTCATGTCTGTTTGTGTAAAATTCACAGGAGAAGAAAAACGGATTTTCCTGGCTGTATAAATCTGGATATGGAATATACACGTACAGAATATACTGTAGACTGTACACAGTCACTGTAAAGGTGAGCAGCCATGCCAGCAGTTGCTCTCCCACTATCTCTGCACACAACACGCACCCAGCAGTCGTGCGTACACATTATCATGCGCGTTGTTGTCTCTGGCCTGTTGCATTATGCATGGAGCTCAGGGGAGCTGGACCAGCGGAGTGTGAGAGACAGGCCAAGAGCAAGCCACACTGCCCGACACATGTCTTTGCAGTCACACACCTCTCTACGGGCCTTAAACATGCATCCGCGACACATAGTTGCACAAATCACTCAGTAGCCTGACAAATCTGTTCACACACTCACTCACCCGCAGCCTGTCAGGCAAAAAATGTGATCTGTTCCATGTCCCCGTCCAACAGCTTGCAGACGGGTTGAGCCAACGCAGGCTATCAGCAACTTGATGGACATTTCATCTGCATGCACTGGGCAACTTTCACAGGGGAGCTCATCTGAAACCTAAAAAAAAAGCCACACATCTCAGCTATACACTTCCACTCATCAGAGAGAACTTTTTGCCTGATGCATCCAAAATGTAATTCCTTGAAAATTGCTTTGTCCAGACGTTATAGACACTCTGTAACGATAAATGCTGATAGATAATGGATTTTGCACCCCTTGTATGTTGGCTGCAAAATGTTTTGGTAAAAAGGGGCATTGATCAGGAAGACTCAGAAATGCGGATTTGTCCCTAAAGTAGACGACGTGTCATATTTGTTCTTATGTAGGCCTGTGGGCTATTGAGGAAACAGAAGCAGACCCGAGATCTACAGTACTTGTTGCAAATGTTGCATTGTTGTACCATTGGAAGCAAATGCTTGATTTCTGGAGACCCAATTTCTTACAGGCTTTGCCCTCCTGACTTGGTGCAATAAAAGAGGAGATCCCAAAATTCTGCTCAGTGGACGAAGGGAAGGCGACTTGACAGGAACCCAAACTCCATTTGCCTCACTGAAGTGGCCAAAGAGGAAATCGTTGATATTGTACATAAATGTAAAGCAAAACATCAACTGATTGTAATGGAATCGAAATGGAAACAGTAAAAACGGTTATCAATGAGATCTCAGAACCACTGTTGTACATCAGCACATTTATTATTCCAGACGGGTAAATTCACAGACCAAATGAAAACAGTTAAAGTAGTTTCATTCCATTTTCCTCTGATTATTGCGGGGGCAGCAGTTTCAGTAGGGAAGTTCAGACTTCCCGGTCTCCGGCGACCTCTTCCAGCTCCACCAAGAGGACACCAAGGCGTTCCCAGGCCAGCTGTGAGACATAGTCCCTCCAGCGTGTCCTAGGTCTTCCTCTGGGCCTTTTCCCGGCTGGGCATGCCCAGAACGCCTCACCAGGGAGGTGCCCGTAAAACATCCGGACTAGAAGCCCGAGCCACCTCAAATGACTCGTCTCCATGTGAAGGAGCAGTGGCTCTTCTCTGAGCTCTTCCCGGATGGCTGAGCTCCTCACCATATCTCTTAGGGTGAGTCCAGCCACCCTACGGAGGAACCTCATTTCCGCTGCTTGCATCCACCATCTCGTTCTTTCGATCATGATCCATATTTCATGACCATAGGCGAGGGTGGGAACATAGATTGTACCCCCGGAGGGTACAATCCACCCGTTTCCGATTGAGAACCATGGGCTCGGATTTGGAGGTGCTGAGTTTTACCCCAGAAGCTTCACACTCAGCTGCAGACTTCTCCAGTGAAGTGGTTCCAATATTCAAAAATGGAGATAAACATCAATCCACAAACTACCAACAAGTTGCATTATTTCCACAATTTTCCAAAATCATTGAAAAGTTATTCAACAACAAGATGGCCAAATTTCTTAAAGAATGTTGTAAAATTTTTCTCAACAAGAGAAGAATGCAAGTGAATTTTTCAAGACAATGGCAACAATGGTTACAATAGAGTAATAAGAAAAGAAAAAAACAAGAGAAGAGAAATACGACTTCGGGGACAAATAAAACACAAATATGAAAGAACAAGACTAAAAACCTTTAGTACTTTGGTACGTGGAATCAAACTGTGAAATGGATTAAGTAAAGAAGTAAAACAATGCTCTACAATGAGCGACTTCAAGAAACATTACAAACAGTTAATGCTTACAAAATACAAGGAAGAAGAGTCCTGAACTACTTTGTCCATCCAATGCTATGTCTACTCACTACTACACCTAATACCTCTTCATTCCTTGGAGAGTCAATTGTCTGTCTCTTTTACTGTCAATGCTGTGACTAATTACTATCACCTCATCACTAACTCTTCATTCCTTGTGAGAACTCTGTACTCACCCACAATCCAACTATGTTCTGTTCTATTTATTCATATTCTTCTTATTATATGCTTGCTATATAATATATTTAGAATAAAATGAATGTTGACTACTATCTAACACACTGTCACTTTACCTTACTTATGCATTCAAACTTAGTAACTGCAGGAAGTGTACAAATGTATTGGAATAGGGGAGAGCCTACGGGCGTAGGATTTAATAAGCTTTGCTACTTCCTACTCCTTTTTGACGTGTGGAACTGTCCATTGTATTAAGTGATGCATTCCTATGTAATTTACATGCATGATCAAATCAAATTCAACCATTAGCATTACCATACAACAACAGCAGCATAAAGACAATACAGTGGAACCTCGGTTAGCGTGTTTTTCAGTTAATGTCGAAAATGTACGCCTAAACCGGCAACGAGATCAACACATGATCAGGAGTGATTTGTTTCATTTCTCACCTCTGTTATCAAAGAGCTGGAACTTGCTACTTTCTTTAGTGTTTCATTGTTATGATGATGATGGTGATTGATATGTTATTACTGTGCCTTTTGCGAGACCGTTCAAACCTGCAATAAAAGTCTGCTGTTGGCGATCAAGTCCGGTGTGTGTATTACTAGGGACGTCTAGTGGTTAATGGCAGTATGACATCATTTTCCTCTATTTGTAAAAAAATGAAGAAAATTTGTCAAGGCCAAAATGGTGTGTTGGTCCCAGGATGCAGACACAGGAAGAGTTCGAGAGTCAAGTACTTTAAACCAAAAAAGAATGCACAAAGGGGTACCAAACAGGAACTCAAGTGGACGGTGCTAACAAAAGGGGCACCGCGAGGGAACTTAGGGCTGGCTCAGCAAAACACAGCGAGAAGGTGTTGCCACCTGAGCTGGATGGGCTACCGGACTGCAGGACGGCCGGAAAGGTTGGGTTGGCAAAGCAGATAGCAGTAGACCAAGGAGGAGAAGTGAGTGGTAGCAAGAAACACAAGAGCACATAAACTGGTGGGCAACAACAGCAATAATCCAGCACTGGCTGGCTGCAACTGAGGTGATTATGAGGAAAATAACTAATGAAGGTCAGCTGCAGGAGTAGAATTTCTCCGCCCAGCTCAGGAGGAGTGAAAATCAACAAAGGTGGAGTCAGCACAAAACCAAAACACTAGTAAGGAAGACAAAACAAATAAGAAACTGACCTGTGTCGCAGGAGAGTGTACCAAAATTAAAACAATGTTGAAGGAAACAAGGCCTTGGAAGATATTTTTTGTCCTAAAAATGGTGGTTGTTGGATTGGACGGCCAAATGGACAACCGCCAACTGGACAGTCAATCAGATCTTCCGGCTCAGGTTATGAACAGACTATTTAACTTTAATAGTTAGTTGTTCAGTTTTTTTGTCTCACTTCCATTTCTTCTTTAGGTTTTTAGAAGCTACTTATAACCTCCCGAGATCCAACAGTGCAAAATGTAAATTCTTGCTATTTTTCAACAAACAAAAAACTTAAGATCATGGACACTTTGGCAATGATGATGAAGTTATCAATACTGCAAAATGTCAAAATAAATGGACCTATTTTTTGAGAAATGAACCCTAAAAGGAATTGGAGGAGGCATTCGTGTTCCTCGGGGAATACTGTGGGAAGTGCTCTGGGAACATGGGGTATCGGACCACCTAATTCAGGCGGTTCGTTCCCTTTATGACTTTTGTCAGAGTTTGGTTCGCATTGCCGGCAATAAGTCAGACCCGTTTCCAGTGAGGGTTGGACTCCTCCAGGGCTGCCCTTTGTCACCGATTCTGTTCATTACTTTTATGGACAGAATTTCTAGGCGCAGCCAGGGTTTTGAGGGGTTTGGAAAGACAAAGTTCTTAATTTACCAGTCGATCCACGTTCCTACCCTCACCTATGATCATGAGCTTTGGGGGTGACCGAAAGGACAAGATCGCCGATACAAGCGGCTGAAATGAGTTTTCTCCGCAGGGTGGCTGGACTCTCCCTTAGAGATAGGGGGAGAAGCACTGTCATCCGGGAGAGACTCTGAGTAGAACCGCTGCTCCTCCACATTGAGGAGCCAGATGAGGTGGCTCGGGCATCTGGTTAGGATGCCTCTATGGGGAGGTAGGGGAACTTGGGGAAGACCCAGGACACGTTGGAGAGACTATGTCTCTCAGCTGGTCTGAGAACGACTCGGTATCCGTTGAGAGGAGCTGGACGAAGTGGCCGAGAAGAGGGAAATCTGGGCTTCCCTCCTTAGGCTGCTGCCCCCGCGTGAGCGGAAGTAAATGAATCATTGGATGGATGGATGGAACCCTAAATGGTTGACCATGTATGTTGACGTTACATCAACACTTTTTAGTCAAAAGAAGAACATTGTGGTACAGGACTTAACAAGTTGGTCAACTTAGACAATTTGACAACATATACAGATTCCAAGGTAGTCAAAATTACATGATTCAGATTCCCTTGGGAGGGTTTAATCTCTGAGTACTGCAGTTTCCTCCCACAGTCCAAATGCATGTATGTGAGGTTAATTGGAGACGTATTGTCCATATGTGTCCGTATCAAAGTGTGTGTGAATCAACCAGTCCAAGATATACACCCACACTCGCCAAAGTCGACCGAGACACACGCCAACGCAACCTTGACCCCCAACAGGGTAGAATGCATCGTTGTCAAATACTAATGAAGAAGTTGTCTTTTTCAGCCTGGAATAAAGATATGAGACTCCACATTTGCACATTTTTTAACTTTTATTATTTTGTGCTATTTGTCCAAATGTATTAACCCCACGAAAACATCAACAGATTTGGTCCTCGTCTCCAATCAGCTCTTCTTCCCTATAAGATCTTCTTCCTTATGGTTGGGCTTCCAATCTCAAGCATCGATGGGAACCGAGACTCACATTCCAATTCTCCCGGGATTGTTAAAAAGTTGCTATTTCCAATCCCAGCTTCGATGCCCACTTTGTGGGTCGTGAACATCAACTGAGAAGAAGCACCAGCAAAGGAGAAGTGACTACAAAGTTTGGCTTAATTACATAAATAACATTTGCAACACAATGATATCAGGCAAAGGAGCATTCACTCATGTTCACACCTTCATTGGGGAAAAAAACAGACTACCTTAGTGATCAGAATCCGGAAAGTCAAACAGTAAATGTCTCGTGCCAGTGTAACGAGCCCAAATGTCTCTTTTGATGCTGAAGGTTGCCAACCCCTGATTTACACCATGCAAACCTTTATGACCCTGCTTCTAAAAATCATCACAATCGAGAGTCAGTTAGATGCGGAATTGAATTCAGGAAGACTTAACTTTCACAGAATCACTAAACTCAATGAAGACTTGAGGTTCCCTGGCCTGTGGGTGGTGAAAACTCGAGACTCATTGACTGATGGGCTGACAAAGACTCCTTCAGTGAGTCATGGGTGTGCGACGAAGACTCGTTGCATATCGTCACCCTATTAAAATAATAGCCTAAGTCATATTTTCGAGTTTTTAGGAAAACCCAAAAAAATGACTGAGTTCTCAGAGAACGACAGCTTTTAATGCACTCATATAAACGGGACTCCTATATACCGTATACTCCTACAAAGGGCATGATCCTTTCAACTAAGGATTTAGGCGATTTTACCAGAGATGGCCAGCATTATCAAGAGGCAAAAACAAATTTTTGTCCTAAAATGACCATTATTTTAATAGGGTGATGATATGTGCAAGTTTCTGTGATTCACTTCAGTGAGTGACTCATCAGAAGTCAGTAAAAGGAATTCAAGTTTCCCATCACAAGTCTGAAATATATTATTTTTACATGATGAAGCAATCCACAGAATATCTCCCTCCTACAGCATATTTCCTTCAAACACTGTCTCTTTATTGTGATGAAATGATTTGAATGGCATCAGTCCAAGCACAGTATAGAGTACCCAATAATCTTATTTAGGCCAAACATTTCTTATTCCAGCCATGATAAACCATATACTGTATATACAGTAGGGCTGCCAATCGATTAAATATTTAATTGCATTTCATCATTTTGTCCCAATGTAACTCATTATTAATCGCAGATACAAGTTTTTATCTATTATAAGTTCACCACTGGACGAACATTTTAAAGTTGTTACTACACCTATGAGACATGAGATTGGATAATATGTTTGATTTATGGAAATCTTTGCGTATTAAACATTCTGTTTGGCAGCCATAAAATACAGTAATCCCGCGCCACTTTGTGAATTAACAAAATATGTGAATTATTAAATCGTGTCGTTTTGTGGTTAAGCATAAAGCCTAAAAATGCCCTGATAAATCTTCTAATACCATAAATCAATGGTTACCAATGTTTTTACAGCTGCGTCCCCCTTCAGACATTTGACGTGAAGCCATGAATCCCTTACTCCCGCACACTTAAAAAAAACTTGCAACATTGAACATAATTAATAGGGTAATTAATTGTATGGTAATCCTGGGCCAAAAATGTATATTTTACATGGTCAGATTTTGATAAAGTTGATAAATAGATGCCCACATGTCCTGCATGTCTTTTATTCCAATCTGAAGTTGGAACATTTGAAATGGTTGAATTGGAGCTTCACTTTTTTGTCAACTCTCAATAGCTATGGTTTACGTCTGCATAATAACTTAATAACAAATTGAAGGGGAAATTTTAACAATCATGATAAAGCTGCACCCGAAGTATAAAAATCATGCAATCAACGATAAAGCCTCATTTTCAGGGGAATCAGCACTCCAGGTTTTCACTGCTGTGTCGAGATGGGATTGGAAATCTTCAAGATTAAACACCCCTAATGCATACAATAATCTCAAACGTACTTATTTGTTCATATAATGCACGCAAAGCAACAAACACACCGTGTCTCCTTTCTGCTCTGTTCTCCTCGCTTTGTGAAGCGTTCAATTGTGGTTGTTACCGCCATTGCAATTGGCGTATCCAATTTGGGAACCTAGGCCATATATTTACAGACAATGTACCATTCAGAATTCAAAAACATGATATAGATGAAATGTAGTATTCTACACTACTCACTTGGTGTCAGTAATGTTACTGTAATGTTGGGTGAGGCACACAAGCACCAGACTTGATCTCTGGAACAATCAGGCACAATAAACCATAACATGGGCCAATGTTGTGACTGAAACCGACGCTAAGATAAAACTCAACTCTGAACCCTTAAAGCCCCTTCCTGTCCACCCTCAACACAATTACAGAGTCATATTTATGTCAAATATTGCTTATTTTTCTGTTATTACGGGTAATATGAGTTTAAAGGCGCCTATATGGGGGTTATTTCATGTCTAGAGGTCTCTAATAATGTTAAAAAAACATTTAGAAAGTTGTTGTTTTTTTATGCTATTCATACTATTTAATTTATGCTATTTTTTATGGTATAACTATGAAAATTTTCCATTTATTCAGTAAATAAGGACTTTGCAGAAATGTACCCTTTTATAGTGTTGTTGTCTAGAAGGCTTTGATAAAGTTAAAATTGCATTTAGAAGGTTGTAAACAGTTTTTTTTAATAGTCTAAATACAAAAATATACATATGGAATATTACTTCCCATACCCCACTTATCATGGTCGGATCTGGAACCATTTACCGCCAGAAAAAGAGTTTTGTTAAATGTTGCAGAGAGATAATTTGAATCAACACACCAAACAAAACTGAAGTTCCGATCAAATGATACATGAGATATTTTTGCCTCAATATGTGACTCAACCTTTGCACATCCAGTGCCTCCCTGTTGTTTTTCTACTTTTTTGTCATTGCTTTGTGTGTGTCTGAGAGATAGAAGGAGAAAAAGAGAGCGTGCAAACTGGTGAATGAACTCCCAGGAGCCTGGATTACCCCTCTGCATGCCCCAGGCCAAGCAGCTCTTGGGGGATTACTGTAAAAGCTGCACCCTGGCTGGATTAGAGCACTGGACCTCATTTCCATCTCCTTATTTACCGCAACCCACCAGAGGAAACGCTCAGCTGCACAAAACATGCTAATTGATGCCAAAACCACAAAGTGGTGGACAATATTTACTTTGTAAGCTCGCGTTGTTGAGATTGGTGTTCACTTTGTTGGAAACTCTTGTTACGAAGTGTGTTTATGTGTGTGTGCCGTGTGGGAGTGTGTACAGTCTAGCATTTTGTTACCAATTTTGTAAGCACTTATGGATGGTGCTTTTCTGGATTTTTTTGTGTGTTTTTTCTGTGTGCTATGGATTTTTGGTGGATATGAGTGCACAGGGTTGTGTCTGCTTGGTATCATAGTCGAGGTTCTCATTACTTGGCGGGGTCACTTGAAGACATGGCCACAGCACGATGAGGACAGTTGGCAGACCTATTCCCATGTCTGCAGCTCTTTAATGAGGTATCCATGGAAAGAGCCAGGCTCGTTGCCACAGCAACGGGTTGGGACTCTGACCTGAGAGGTAGGCAACCTGTATATATCAGGATCACAGAAATATTTAAATGAACTGTTGGGCGCCTTTCTCCTTCTTTTCTTCTGCAAGAATGTCCGTCTTGTTCCAGCCAGGGCTTGACGTGTGTGCTAACAGCACCCATGCCCTGAAGGGCAAAGTATTACAGGTCCTTCCATTAGTGATGGCTGGGGTGACAGGATTGGTATCGGCCCATGCATGATCTGACACTTTGCAGAACAACCATGACAGTGAATGATTAGGATAGACAGTGTTGCATGCTTGATACCAGTACCTGCAAGGCTACTCTTTGAGGCCCGCAATGTGTTTAAAGAATTAGATGCTGTAGAATCGTTTTCCACTATCAAATTGAAGGTACGGGCTGCACATATCTTGCCAGAAGAGAATGTTTGTTAGCTTTTCAGTTTGTACCTGAGAAACGCGAAACAAGGCTGTATATGCAATGATATCAACGTTCTACAAGATGATATCAAGGCACTGTTGGAGGATAATGCTGCCTGGCACACCACTCCTGAGGAAGCCAAATAAGTAAAGGGCAAAGTATAATTGATGAGATGAATCAGGATGATGGCAGCTGTTAGAGGCGAAGGCTAAGCGAACATATGAACGTGACATACCAATGCATTTCGAACCCACTGACAGCCTCAGAAAAAAGTTGGTTCATCCCAAAGTCAAAATCTAAAGACGCAAACTCAACAAAGTTTTTTATTGTATTTACACTGTAGTGACCCCTACACCGGAGAGACCAGGATACACTTAAACATATGCGTGGCAGGTTTTAAAGAATAAAGAAAAATGCGTTTAGAAAGGCCCTCTCTCAACAGAGGAGGTTTGTCAACATCTGTCCCCCAAAGATTGAAAGCGACCTATTGTTTTGCCAGACGGTCTTTCACCAGCCACACCCATTGCGACCACCTCAAGGGGACACATCCACCAGGGACGTAAATGGGAATGACTCCACACTCAAATACTAAGTAGTGAAGAAGCCTTTTGGATTAAAAGTGAAACATCTTCAACAAACGTTGAGAGCCAAGTTGCTTTGTGGATTACTGAAAATATTGAAGATTATGTATATACAATTTTAGACGGAACGCTAATGATTCTAATTATTTGCAGATGACCAGGACTTTAGGCAACAAATTATATTCCCAAAGGACTGGATCAGTTTCAAGTTGCAGAAAAAATTTAATTTCTCTCTGCCAAAAGAGGTAGATGTAAATGCAATGAAGCTCCAACACTCATTCATCATAGAGTCCACTGTTCTATACTAAGACATTCATTTGTCTGTCAGCTTCATTTATTGAGTTCAGATTCATTCACCGGATGGGGTCAGAATTCATATTCCACTGAGTAAGTCGTACCAACTATTGCCCAATGTACTTAAAAATCTGAATACACATTGCTTAAGGCTTAATGCAATTTAGATCAATTATTTAGAATGCAGCGGATTAAGAAAATAGCCCCATGTCAAGCTTAGCCCCAGTTACAAAACACATATTTTAAAAACATAATTATTTTATGCCTTCTGGACTTTCGTCCTTAACCCATCCAGGGTCCAGAGTTCAGGTTAGGATTTTACCGTCTAATGCACTTTTTCTGTTTACCTTTATACAGTATTTCATTTTAAAAATTGTTTAAAGTAATCCCTAGCCAATTCAGGCTTCAAATTTGTAGCTTCACCCTCATTGTGTCACGCCACGGGACAGGTTGGATACAAAAAATGCTGGCAAGCAAGATAATGCAATTAAAATGTCTGTATTGGCTGTTCAACCGAACACCAAAGGGCCAATGTGAACAACAAATGTGTAACAACAAAAAACTATGTTGCACGTAACAAAAGAAACAAAAAGGCACCACGCAAAATGGTTATAGCAAAAAATAGATGCAAAGGATTAACAAAAGAGAACGAGCACTACTGACCGGGAAAAGCTACCAAACTGGCAGGAAGGCAAAAAAAAAATACAAACTTGAGCTGCCGGAAAGTCTTGGAAGACAAAGATTGCGAGTGTGGCGTGCATCAATGGGGAACAATCAAACGACGCCTTCCTGCCACCACAGGTCTCACCAAGAAGGTGTGCTCTGATGAGAAACACCTGTGGCTTGTCAGGTAGCTCCTCCCCACAATTAAGCCCAGGGCCTGAAAAGAGAGAAAGAACACAACGAGTGAGGGAGGAGAGACCAAACCAAAACAAACAGAAAAAAAACACAAGCTCGCTCACCTGCAGCCTACCTCGTGTCACAGCAAGGTTTGACAGTACTACCCCCTCCCAATAAACATTGACCACCTGATAAATTACCTGGCTTATCTGGAAATTTTCTTATAGAAGTCAGAAATAAGGGAGTCATTAAGAATTAGAGCACGTGAGACCCACGAACGCTCCTTGGGGCTGTAACCCTCCCAGTCGATGAGGTATTGCATGCCCCTGCCCCGCTTCCTGGCATCCAAAATGGCTTTAACAGTAAATGCAGGATGGCCGTCCAGTAACCGGGGAGGAGGTGGAAGCACAGGTGGAGGACTAAGCCTGCAGGTGGAAACAGGCTTCAGGAGGGACACATGGAATACAGGGTACCTCTTGAGGGACGAGGGAAGCTTCAATCTAGCTGACACTGGATTGATCATGCACTCCACTTCAAAAGGACCAACGAACCTCGGGGACATCTTTTTGGACTCTCCTGCCAGAGAAAAGTCCTGTGAAGAGAGCCAGACCCTCTGGCCGGGCTTGTAGTTGGTAGCGGGCTTGCGATACTGGTCACCCAACCTCTGGTTACGTCTGGCAGTACGCATCACAGCCGCCCGGGTCAGAAGCCATGGGCGACATAAAACGGAGAGAGACCAGTAAAGGAGGAAACCAGAGTGTTGAGTGCATACTTCACCCAAAGCAGATAGTGAGACCATGACATTGGGTGCTGGTGGCACACACCACAAAGCTGCTTCCAGGTCTTGGTTAGCCCTCTCTGTCTTTCCATTGGATTGTGGGTGGTATCCCGATGAAAGGAACAGTTGCTCCCAAGGATTTGCAAAACGCCTTCCAGGTGGCCGCAGAGAACTGTGGGCCTCTGTCAGACACCACATCCAGCGGAATCCCAAGGATACGCACCACATTTTGGACCAGGAGTTTGGCCGTCTCAATGGAGGAGGGAAGCTTGCCAAGTGGAATGAAGTGAGCTGCCTTGGAAAATCTGTCGATGAAGGTGAGGACTGTAGTGAAGCCCCTCGATGCAGGGAGTCCGGTGACAAAATCTATTGCCACATGTGACCACGGGCGTGAAGGGATGGGAAGTGGACGCAACAAACCTGACTTCGCCTGATTGGACGACTTACTCCAGGCACAGATGGAACAAGCCGCTACAAAACTCCTAGAGTCTGCATAAAGGGAAGGCCACCAGAAGCGTTGTGAGAGAAGAAATGCTGTGCGTCTGGCTCCAGGGTGGCAGGCGAGCTTTGAGCAATGCGCCCAAGTAAGGACTTCCGAGCGGAGGCTGCGAGGAACAAACAGCCGCTTTGGTGGACAGCCAGCAGGTGTTTGGTTTCACCAAACCAAAACAAACAGGAAAAACCACAAGGTTGCTCACCAGCAGCAACTACCTGGTCTCACAGCAGTGTGTGACACATGGTTTATCAAAAAATTTTTAACTAATAAATCAATGTTGAATAAGGCCTACTGTTAGTAAAAAAAAAAAACTACAAACAAGACAAAAACAAAACAAAAAAAACATATAAATATTTATATATTAGTACTGTCTAAGTTAACGTGTTAACAGTAGTGTCCTTTAACGGCACTGATGTTTTTGACTCGCAATTAACGTGTGCATGTTCTGTTTGAGCACCCCTAGGTAGCTGCGATGAAAGGAATTTTATTTTGAGAGCCCATATACAGTATACAGTATATCGTGCATATACTGTATATATATATATATATGTGTGTATGTGTGTGTATATAAGAACATGTCATGCCATTTTTGTCTAAAGCATTTTCAAGCATAAAAACCATAATAATCTAACTAAAAGACCAATACAAGGCATTCAGAAGATTAATTCAAAGACGTTGGGATGATGTGGTGTTCCACACTGGTCACTAGGTGTCAGTGGTCTGAAACCATTTAACCAAGCTAATCGAGGGATTGCTGTGGGTTTTTTTGTGCGTTGTCATTACCTTTTTACTTTCAAAGCAGATGGCTTCCACCACCGAAAGTGCATAAAATTGACAAGTAATGTGATAACACCACAACAAAATCATGGCAATTACAGTAAAATCTCCGAGTATTTGTGATTCATCAATTACAGCCTTGGTTATATGCAGATATTTGGTGAACAAAACACATTTTTTTGTTTGGAACTTTTGGTTTTTTTCTGCAAAAAACACATCTCGTTCACCACAAGGTGGTAATAATTTATAAATACGTGATGATACAGGTAGAATGTAGCAACTTGAAAAACCCCACCATTTTGCCTCACACAAACACACAACACAAGTTAATATGTGACAGTAAATCAGTGGAATTACTAGCAGTGTGAATTTTGTAAACACCCTCCTTTTGCCTACCCTGTGCCTTTGATTCCATCTGTTCTGGATGTGTCATCATGCTGCACCAACTATATCATTCTGCATCTGCACCGACCGTGGAATCAAGCTTGTGAACTCCTTAGAGTTAAAAACTAAACTTTGGAAAGCTCTGGCCGGGGTGAAGATTTTTCAAAGCACTTCAGTGTTCGTGTATGCATGGGGTGGAGTTTTTTGTCTTGTGTCACAGACAAGTGCAATGTTATCGTTATTTAACAACAGAGCAACAGTAGCAGACGTGCCCTGACTTATAACACGCATGAGTGCTTTTACCGGCTGCTGATACGTGCATGACATGAATGTGCATGTAAAAAGAAATATATGCATGTATGTTTTTATAAAATCTGATAAATGCAAACTTATTTCAACATTAACCAACATCTTTACAGTGCATAGCCACGCATTGGAGGACTACATCTTCTCCTCCCCCACAGTCAGAATAAAAATTGTGGTTTAACTTTATTAACCGACTGCTCTCTGCACACCAGACAAAGCAGACTCAAGTGGCCTGATTTATGTGCTGACAGGTTGAGGAAGTCGAGTGTGTTCCATGCGCACTGGAAGACGTATCACTTCTGGAAGCTAAATAAAAAATCAATAAGGGTGATGCTGGTTGGTAAGGGAGAACATCCGCTTGGGTGAAGTTAAACAACATTTTAACTCTTAACTGACAGATGCTAGAAGAACAGCCATTGATTTCCCCCCCCCGGCCCCCTCCACACTACCCCTCTCTATTTGAATAAATCAGTCAGGGCGTCTGCATTGACATATGTGTGGTACATCATTAAATGTTCCTCTATGACAAACACTTGGCTGCAATGGACAGTAAACCCATTTTTAAACAATTACACCTCCACCATCTGCTGGGCATATATTTTATATGGGATTTCACTGAAAAACTTCCTTATTGTAGGATGAGTTTGTGTTTACTTAAGTTGGACTTCATGGGAATCATCTGTGAGACATGAAAGACTGACTGAGGTGAAGCAATCATCTAGAAAAACAAAAAACATTATTAGATATCATAGGCCTACAGTCAGCTCAGGACATTGTCAACTTCTTATAGGAACGTTCAGGACCCGAGCACATTCCCACCTCGCATCGGAATTGCGCAACTCTTAAGATATGACGAAGGATGATATATTGGCTTTTTTGCCGATATCCAATATGCTGATATTGTCTCCAAAAGCTTTCAATTCAGACTGCGATTGGCTATGGCAAAGGGTGGCTAAAGGAACTCCACAAGTTTGTTTAATCCAGCGTCTTGCACAATGGAAAAGGGCTGGTTATCTAGAGTGATACACTACAATTGATGGCTTTCACCCTGAGAATTGGAAGTATTGGAGGAAGAAGTCTTGGTTCCCAATTGGACAATTGGATTCTGAATCTTTTTTTAAGTCAATGCATGGCTGACTTGGTAAGAGTAGTCATCTCCCAACCTAAAGGTGACAGGTTTAATCCTCTGTCCTCCCGTGATCATGTCCAAGCATCCTTGAGCAAGATACTGAACCCTAGTTGCTCTTAATGCTGCATCATCAGTAGGTTAACTGTCAAAGTGTTTTGAGGGCCTTATTGGGCAAAAAGTGCTATACAAGTGAGAGACCATTTACCATTTCCTGAGAGACCACATGTGTATTCTCAGTGTATAAATGTTCAGATACGTCTGTGAACTACAGCAGTCCTATCTAGTCATGACTTAGAACTGATAAAGGCTGCTCGGATGAGCATTACAAATACACTCCTGATCAAAATTTAAGAAGAAGTGAAAAACTGCAAGAATTTGCACTGTTGGATCTGAAGGAGGTTCTAAACGGAACTTCAAAATGTAAAACAAAGACATGGAAGTGGGACAAAAACTTTTGAGGAGCCAATTTATTGCAAACCATTAAAGTGAAATGGGATTCAACAACTGGAGTTCATAATGCCCGCCTGACAATGGTCTTCTTCCAGAGTATTAACCTCACTCTTTTGGACCATCCTGCATAATCCCCTAATCTAAATCCAGTTGAGAACATTTGGGAATGGATGGCAAGGGATGTTTTCTATAATGGACATCACTTCCAGACAGAGGATGCCCTCCGCGAAGCCATCTTCACCACCTGCAGCAACATTCTCACTAACTTCCTGGAAACACTGGCATCAAGCATGCTCAATTGGTCCGGCGTAACACAGTGCACATCCAATCTGGTAATTTGGTAGACCGAGGGGCGCTGTGCGATGAATGTGGCGGTGCAGTAGGGGGAGGTGCAGACTGATTCAGTCTGGCGTAGTGACAATTTTGTGCCAAAAGGCTTCGCCAAAGGTGCGCTAAAAGCTCGCCAGCTCCAACCTGGGCTATTCTCGACACAAGGCCAAGCGCAGCTGGTCTAGTGGTAATTTGGCTGACTGGCGCACCAAATTCCACAGGCCGGTTTACACAATGTCAGGCACATTTGAATGCATTTAATAATCACAACAACCACTGTTTAAAGTAACTATCTGACACAGCACATACATTCTTATTTATATTGACTGTCCCGTCTGCCGTTGTCACGCTGTTTCCACCTCCTCATCTGTACCTGAATCACTGCCCCCCTCCTCCTCTTCCTCATCGGTGGCCAATAGATCTGATATGGATGTGGTTAATTGTAACCTTGGACCTCCCGGACCAAAACATCACTTTCCGTCTGGAAGAAGATTGGCCGTCTTCTGCTGTCTTCAACCATATTCACGAATCTTGCAATGCGCTTTGCCAGCGGCGCAATTAAAAGTAACGAAAGGGGCTCATTTGATTGGTGAAGATTTGACCTCTGCTTTGTTAAAAGACGGAACGCCGTGAGTGGACACTGGCGCGTTTGGCAGCCGCTGCTCATTGGTAACATTTTAACATGTTTTAACTTTCTACGGATTAATGAAGTGTGACATCCAATCCAACTCCAAGCCAACTACTATTTGGTCACCTCAAGTCCCTAGTGACACTCCTGGATTGCAAACTCTGCCAAGCTAGCCTGCCGACGCTAGCTAAGCAAAGCTAAGCCTACCTGTCTGCTCAGTGTACCTGGCGATCACCATCCAGTATGTGGCCAAGCACACTGCTCATTAGGCTGGCGCTAACCTGGTTCGTTCTATGGCCCTTTAATCACCAACTGGTCGCCGGTCTTCCCCAATACACTCGTCGAAACTTCCAACAAGACTCTTCTAATCCAAACGGCTAAATATGGTCCACCCCACGTCGGGCTCCACGGCGCACCGGCCGCGCTGTTGACTACACCGCGCTAGGCAGCATTCCCAGGTCGGTTACCTGTAGCCCTGCTCGGCCTAACATCGCTGCTGTCAACTTCGGTCTTGTCAAAATCCGTTCGCTCACGAACAAAGGTCAGTTGATTAAGGACCTCCACATTGACCGCAAGATTGACTTTCTTTGCCTGACTGAAACATGGCAGAGACCCAATGACTTTTCTCGACTAAATGACTCCACCCCTCCTGGCTTTGTTTACATCTGTCAACCTCGTGGTTCAGGTCGCGGGGGAGGGCTCGTGATAATTTATCGTGAGAAGTGGAAAGTGCTGCCCATCTCCATGCCTGCCCTCAGCACCTTGGAATGTACTGCCTGTAGTCTACCAGGACCTACTCCCACTATTATTGCAACAGTTTATCGATCTCCCAAACAAAACAGTGACTTTTTAAATGAGTTTGCTACTTTATTAAGCCATTTATCCACTCTTTCACCAAATGTAATTGTACTGGGCGACGTAAATATCTGGTTTGAGGACAGCAGTCTTCCTCTCACAAGAGACTTATCCTCCTGCTTGGACGGCTTTGGATTTCACCAATATGTGGACTTTCCTACTCACATTAAAGGCCACACTTTGGACTTAGTTTGCTGTTCTGGTCTCACCCCTTCCAACTGTACAGCTAATGAACTCCATATAACTGATCACTTTTTTATTTCATTCAACATCTCACTGTCCCTCTCTGCTACTAAACTTTCCCGTCTTATGTCATTCAGAAACATCAAAGACATCAACACTGACACGTTCTCCACCTACAATGAAAGTATTGATATTCCAGACTATTTATCAACACCAGATGACTTTGTTTCTTACTACAGTTACACTCTCCTCAATGTTCTGGATTGTATTGCTCCAGTCAAAACCCGTTCTGTCTCTTTTTCACGTTCTGCCCCATGGTACTCTCCTGAACTTTGCAAAATAAAAGCTAAAGGTAGACAACAAGAAACACTTTATAATAAAACTGGTCTCAGTATTCACAAGGAAATGTACAAAACTCATATACTCCTTTACAAGGACAGAATCACTCAAACTAAAACTACTACTACTCTGGTTTATTTTGTTCCACTAATGGTAACACAAGAATGCTTTTTTCTTTAATGAACTCAATTCTCCAGCCCCCAGACATTTTGCCCTCCCACTTCTATTCTACCGACACCTCCAACTCCCTACTGCAATTTTTTTAACCAAAAAATCCAGTCCATCCATCATCAACGTACCTGTGTTTCCCCTGACTCATCTCCTGTACTTTTACCTGCCGCTCACACATTCTCAAGCTTCCATCTTCCAAGTATGTCTGAAATCTCTGTCCTTATTCGTAATTCTAAACCGCCTACTTGCCAACTGTATCCTCTTCCCACATCTCTGGTGAAATGTTCAGTCTCCTCACTTCTTCCCCTCATTTCTGCTATTCTCTACTCCTCACTTTCTTCTGTAATTGTCCCTCTAATTCTCACTCTATTCTCCTGGATAGACTTTCATCTCTTGGTATTACCTCTATCCCCCTCCACTGGTTTCACACTTACCTTTCTGATCGCTCTCAGTTCATACAACTGAAATTTTTCAGGTCAAATTCCTTTCCCGTTACTTGCGGTATGCCCCAGGGTTCTGTCCTTGGCCCCCTCCTCTTCATTTGTTATCTTCTTCCCCTTGGCCATATATTCCATAAATTCAATATTAATTTCCACTGCTTTGAGGATGACGCCCAGCTCTACCTCTCAAGCAAACCTGCCTCCACACGTCCACCCCCCTCTCTCACCAACTGTCTGTCAGAAATAAAAAACTGGTTCTCATCCAATTTTCTTAAACTTAACAGTGACAAGACTGAGTTTCTTCTTATTGGTACCAGATCCACTCTTTCCAAAACCAATACATTTTCTCTTTTCATTGAAAATCCATGGTATCCCCTTCCCCTCAAGTTAAGAGTCTGGGTGTCATCCTCGATAGCTACTTATCATTTCAGTCACACATCAATAACATTACTCGGTCTGCCTATTTTCATCTTCACAACATAAATCGCCTCCGCCCCTCCCTCACAGTCCACTCTACTTCTGTCCTTGTAAACAGTCTCGTCATGTCGCGTTTAGATTACTGTAACTCCCTCTTCTCTGGTCTTCCCCTCAAATCTCTCCGTAAACTTTAATTGGTCCAGAATTCAGCTGCCCGCGTTATCACTAGAACCCTCTCCTCCCACCACATCACCCCAGTCCTTTAACAACTTCACTGGCTTCCCATTAAATTCAGAATTTACTTCAAGATTATTTTATATACTTTTAAGGCCCTTCATAATTTGTCTCCTCTCTACCTTTCCAACCTCCTTCACGTAACCATTCCTTCTTGCTCCCTCCGTTCCTCTGCTTCTCCTCAGCTCTCTGTCCCTTTTGCCCGTCTCATCACCATGGGCGGCAGAGATTTCAGTTACTCTGGCCCTCAGCTCTGGAATGCGCTCCTATCCGATCTCCGCAACATAGACTCTCTGGCCATGTTATATGCTACCTACTGTGTTTTATGTATTGTAATGCTTGTAGAGTGTCCTTGAGTGTCATGAAAGGCGCTGTTAAATTAAATGAATTATTTTTAAAATTATTAAACCCAGTCACGCCTTCTCTTCTTGCTCTTTGCCACTTGCACCGGTAGGAGAGATGGATGCGTACTTACGCCAGGCTTTGCAAAATGCACCTAAAACACGTCCATTGCTTCTGGTTTACAAAATTAGAGCCCGTGATCTTAAACTTTTGATCAGCTGATAAACAGCCTATTTCACTTATTTATTTGCAACATGTTGCTTACTCACACATTTTTAGTTTCACTACAATTTCTTTCTTTTTTTTTTGCATTTTGAAGCTTTACTCAGAATGTCTTCAGCAGTGCATATGTAAATTCCTTAAAATGTTCAACTGGTCTTAAAATTTTGAACCTGGGTGTATTATCAATTTTATCTTTTAGTATATAATGAAACGATGGCCTACCTTGGTTGCTAGAAGCTTCAGAAAGACAGACGTACATTATGAGCACCATTGCACCAACTCTGTTCCATTTGCATCTCCAGGAAATAAAATGTATGAATGCATGACTGTAAAATATTTTTTTTATGACGCAGAGTGTCCTGCGCATTGATCTGACTTAATAGTTAATAAATACAATTCAACAGATGAATTAAAGCTACCTTGAAAATGGAAAAAATAGCATTTGCAGCTTGTCCCTGGTACCTACTTGTATATTTCAGCCGTGACAACACTTTGAGTCCTGTTGTTAATGAGTCATCTTGCCTTAGGAAAAGTTCCCTGAAATGGAAAATTACAGAAATGTACATTTATTTTGACAGGAAATTGCCCGTACACAAATGTAATACATTTGAATGACAAAGTCATCAATGTGACGTTTCCATTCATTAAAATCATATCATCCCCTCGGGCTGTAGTATCGTTGGGTCCACTGCAGACTCCTCGATTTGTGGCCCAACTCTGGTTGTCCTTCCACAATACTTGCTTGGACTGGAGCCAGTCACCGTAGATTCGTTAAGACTTCATCAGCGTGGTACTGCAACAAGGCGAACTCGGGCCGTCTCAGCCAGTGTTGTGGCAGGCCACACCCTGTCTTCACATAGAGGCCATAGGGGGTCTGATCACAGTACATGGACCACTCCCAGCTGGTCTCTCGGTCTGGGAAGCAGCAGAGTCCCCAAAAGGTCTCCCGCTGGACCCAGGCAAACTCCATGTTGTCATTTCCACATCCTACGCATTCGGGGGTTTCCTATGGATTTATAGAGCAGAGTCTTTTAACAGTCTGTATCTATCATGCTCTTAGAAAGGAAAAAAAGGAAAAATTGCTCAAGCTGGTTCTTCTAGTGATAACCATTCATTTGATGGTGGCCAGTCCAATAAAGGGTGGTTCAGCAGTGTGATTGCTGGCCATATCTTCCTCTAGTTATTCCCTGGTTCTAGCTGGAGTACCGGGTATCGGCTTCAACTACTTCACTCCTTGGATTACTTTCCTCATCAATCGGACTGTGTTCTGGTCTAACACTTCTTCCACTATGTCGGTTTGGTCGTATTTGGCTTGTACTGCTGCGTTGCTCGGTGCTTCTCTTGCCTTGATCCACACTCGCTGTCCAACACTGAATTGGCCTGCTCTCTTCAGGTCCTCTCTTTTTTTTGAGTTCCCCCCAGTTTCTGACTTCACAAAGGGCCGTTGGTTCAACTCCTCTGAGGGTGAGGGTCTATCTTGTCTCCATCTCCCCTTCGAGTAGAACCTCAATCTCTAATCCCTTAGTACTCCATTCTTTCCAATTCTTAATCAGGCCGTTCATTCAGCAACCCCATTAGCTTGTGGAATATAAGGGGGAGAGTAGACTCGCTCCACTCCCCACTTCTGGCACCACCGGTCTAGTAACGCATTCTTGAAATGCGTTCCATTATTCATCCCTAGCTCGTTTGGTATGCCTAGCCACATACATCCATCCTCTAGGGTACACAGTACGCTATTTGCGTTAGCGCTCTTTACTGCCTTCACCCCCACATATCCCGACATAGTGTCTACAAGCACAATCAGGTATGTTTCTCCCTTCATACCCTTAGTTCCCATGGGTCCAGCAACGTCCATGCTCACCGACCCCTATGGTGTTGTGCTCTCGATCGTGAGCGCATCCGCTCGTTGCCCTCTGCGCCCGGCGTTGTATCTCCCACACAATTCTTTAGGGCGGTGCGAATGGCTCTCTCCGAAATCCAAAGTTCCAGTTTCTCCAACTCCTTCTTTGTAGGTAGTGGGCCTACATGGGCAAGCACTTCGTGCACGGCCAGCACCACTCTCTCCACGGACTCCTGTGGGACTATCCTTCCCTTAGGCGTTGCATCCCACTTCTCACATCCAACAACCATAACTCTTCTTTCTCGCACGAAACGATCCACTTGATCATTCCCTTGCCAATGGGCCCCCTCCTTGGTGTGGGCCCTCTGGTGAACAACATCTTCTTCCAGGCTAAGCCTCAACTCGGCTATCTTTCGCCACATCCCACTGTGGCAACCGATTTTCCTTTCACTCCTCCATAGCCACTTTCTTCCCAAATGGCCAGATCTTCTTTGAGCGCTTGGGCACAGTGGTAACTATCCGTTACTAACTGTAGCCTTTTCACATGTTGATTCATAGCTTCCAGCATTCCCTTCAGGACTGCCGTTACTTCTCCTGCTTGAGCATTACTAACTGTCTTTCCCCGACAACGAACACGCTCTTCTTCATTTTACTTCAGGATGAAGCCCCAATAAGCATACCGATCCGTACCCTTCTTTGATCCACCCGTATAGAGTATCCATTCATACGCCGGTTCTTCGACTGGGCATAGTTTCTTCAGGTTCTTGGGGCTGGTCATTGGCCCTATTTCGAGATTGGGTTCCAGAAGGATATCTCCCCACTTTCCCTATCTGGCATTGGCAGGCTTTGTGCTATCGACGATGTCCTTGGTTAGGAACCTATGCACCTGGCTCTGCGTTATGACTCTGATCCTTTGTCCTCAGGCCAACTCCTTAATGGATTTCCAGTACCTAGCAAGTACGGCCAACTCCTTCTCCTCCTGTGGATATTTCTTCTCCACCGAAGACAAAGTGTAACTCCATAAGGTTACTAGGTCTTTTCCCTCATTCTTAACGCTTATTATTGCATCGCCTTCTTCAAATGACACTTCGGCAACCAAGCCTTTTGGTAAATCTCTTGGTTCCAGTCTTACAGCCTCCCTGATTGCTTGCTTCAGTTTCTCCAGGTGTTCATGGTCCTGAGCCAACCACGGGCATGTTTCTCCACTCCCCTGCCCCGCCTTGGGCTTCCTCAGGCGGGCGTACAATCGACTAGCATGCTTCTGGTAGTGAGGGACATGGTCTCAAACATAGTTGCAAAGCCCAATATCCTTTGTAGCTTGTTTTCAGAGGTAGGCGGCAGAATCAGTTTTTGCCTATACCCATCCAAAAGTCCCAAGTCTACGGCTACCTGGAACCCCAAGTAGTCCACTTGGAATTTGGCTAGCTGGCAATTCTTGAGATTGAGTTCTGCCTTTGAGACCCTCTCAATTACCTCTTGCAACAAATCCAGATGTTCCTCATCAGTGTCACTGGCTATAAACACATCATCTATATAGATGGCCACTGGTAGTCCCTCTAATTCCTCCAGAACGGCCGACTGGAATACATTGCTAGAGTTTTTGTACCCCTGTGGCAGCCTATGCCACTCATAAGCCTTTTCCTTATGAGTAAAAGCTGTCTTGCCTTGAGATCC
Source organism: Oostethus manadensis (assembly GCA_024372805.1). Taxonomy (NCBI): domain Eukaryota; kingdom Metazoa; phylum Chordata; class Actinopteri; order Syngnathiformes; family Syngnathidae; genus Oostethus; species Oostethus manadensis. The sequence continues at coordinate 1,286,354 of QODF01000105.1, forward strand.
TCTTGCTATTCTCAGCGAGAAGAATCCAATCTCCAAGTCTATGCAGGACTTGTATTTCTTCACTTTCAAGTTTTTCTGAGATGCTTGGGGGTTAATCAGATTGCACGATTCGCTTATAGTCCTTCTATTCAGGGGTTTGAAGTTGATGACATGTCGCCAGCCTCCTCCAGCTGATTCTGGCTTTTTTACTGCTTGAATTGGGCTATTGGTGAGGGGGTATGGTTCCTCACGCAGTATGCCCAAAATCAGTAATTCCTTGACGATTTTGTCCATCTCCTCCACAGCTTCCGGGTTCAGTGGGTAATGTCTCATTCTCGGTTCCCACTTTTACAAACCTCCTCGGCAGAGGGGAATTTGGGTCGGGATGTTATGTTGTCCAACCATCTGGGGCGTAGACACTCTCGGCTTAGAACTCTCACCTCCCTGGCAGGAGCTTTCACTGTGATGCCCCAATGGATCAGCCGTTCTTTTTCCTGGAGTCACTTTTTGCTGACTCCTGCAGTTGTAGATGTGAGTTGCTGCTTTCCCAAGCCTTTTGTTCCGGTCTGAGCTAGGTAGGGATCGCAGCCAATCAGTTACTCGGTGTTGAAAAGCACTGTATTTTACACTTACCCGTGTGTCTGAGTCTTTCTCAGTAATGCCAATAATAATAATAATAATAATAATACATTTTATTTGCTAGGCGCCTTTCAAGGCACTCAAGGTCGCCGTACATAGTGACAAATACAATAAAACAGTTAAAAACATAAAATACAATTAAAAACAAATACATGATAAAAAGACAGTTATGATCACAGTGCATAAGCTTTTCTAAACAGAAGAGTTTTGAGTTTGGTTTTGAAGTGTGGAAGAGAATCAGAGTTGCGGAGGTCAGAGGGGAGGGTGTTCCAGAGCTGGGGGGCAGAGCGACTGAAAGCTCTACTCCCCATGGTGACGAGGCGGGCTGGGGGTACAGTGAGCTGGAGAACGGAGGAGGAGCGGAGTGACCGAGCGGGTGTAGCAATATGAAGGAGGTCGGCCAGGTATGGGGGGGCGAGGTGGTGTATGGCTTTGAATGTGAGCAGAAGGACTTAGTAGTGGATGCGTTGTGTGATGGGGAGCCAGTGGAGCTGCCGTAGGACTGGTGAGATGTGGTTTATGGAGGGTGTGTTTGTGATGATGCGAGCGGCGGAGTTTTGTACCTGTTGAAGTTTATGGAGTATTTTTTAGGGGAGACCGAACAAGAGAGAGTTGCAGTAATCGAGGCGGGAGGTGACGAGGCTATGAACAAGAACG
>QODF01000105.1:1288010-1343851 GCA_024372805.1 Oostethus manadensis
AGGTGAAAGACTTGAGTTGAATGAACTGGGTGCGGTCTGAGAGGTAGGAGCGGAACCAGGTGAGGGGCGTGTTAGTGATGCCGACGGAGGAGAGTCTGTCCAGGAGGATGGGGTGTGAGATGGTGTCAAAAGCTGCAGTGAGGTCAAGTAGAAGGAGAATGGATAATAAACCAGAATCAGCAGAAAGGAGAAGGTCATTAGTGATTTTGAGAAGGGCCGTTTCAGTGCTATGGAGGGGACGGAAGCCAGATTGGAATTGTTCAATACAGGTTATTTGAAGAAAGGTGGGTATGAAGTTGTGCAGCAACAGTTTTTTCAAGAAGTTTGGAAATAAAAGGAAGGTTTGAGATGGGACGAAAATTATTGAGATCAGCAGGGTCAGAACCAGGTTTTTTGAGTAAAGGAGTGACAGCAGCAGTCTTAAGAAGGAAGGGTACAGAACCAGAGGTGAGGGAGGCATGAATTATGTTGGTGATGAGGGGGGATAATGCAGGAAGGGAAGCTTTAATGAGAGCAGCGGGGAGTGGGTCAAGTTGGCAGGAGGGTGTTTTAGATTTCTGTATAAGAGTGGAGATTTGATTGACAGAAGGAAAGGTAAAAGAGGAAAACAGGTGGGAAGGGGATGGAGGACATAGAACAGGTGCATTTGGAGCAGTGGAGGGAGTGAGTTGCTGATGGATATGGTGGATTTTTGAAGTGAAGAATGAAGCCAGGGTATTGCAGAAATCAGAGGAATAAAAATGTGTTGGAAGTGAAGAAGGGGATTTAGAGATATTGGAGATAAGTGAAAAGAGTATCTTGGAGTTACCTTCATTTGTACTGATTAGACCGGAGTAGTAAGTGGATTTGGCATTGGAGATGGAGTCATTGTATTGTAAAATATGCTTTTTGTACATGTCTTGGTGTATAGTGAGCCCAGTTTTTTTGTAGAGTCGTTCGAGCTGCCTGCCTTTTGTTTTTAACTGTCTGAGAATGGGGGATTACCAGGGGGCAGTGTGTGTGAGGAAGAGACAGATCGAGTTTTGAGTGGAGCTAGAGTGTTGAGAATGTTGTGAAGATGGATGTTCTAGTGTGTGAGTAACTCATCTGTTGTAGATAAGATGTCCGCACTGGGGAGATTACAGATGAGAAATGTCAAATTGTCCAGGTTAATATGGTTGATTTTACGGAAATTTATAGTACGTGGTGGGTTTGATTTGTTAAAAGAGAGATTGACGTTGAATAAAAGAAGCACATGGTCAGTGTATGGGAGGGGTTCAGCTTTACAGTCCGTTGGTGTTACTCCAGAGCACCAGATTAAGTCTAAGATATGTCCTTTATTGTGGGTGGGAAAGTTAACAGATTGCTGAAGTCCAAAACTGTCCAGACAGGATGTGAAATCTTTAGTGAGAGGGTTATTGATATTGTCCATGTGAATATTGAAATCTCCAAGTATTATTACATTAGATGACAATGTGGACAGATATGCCAGAAGCGATGTAATGTCAGTGATAAAATCCTTGTTTGGCTTTGGAGGTCGGTAGAGAGTAGCTATAATGGTGGGAGTAGGCCCAGAGAGCTGAAGAACGATGGCCTCAAATGATTGACAAGAAGGCACGTTGACGGGCGATACCCTCCAGCTCTCGCGGTAGATCATCGCGAGGCAGCCCCCTCTTCCAGAAACGCGGGAATCCGCCAGGTAAACAAACCCCGGAGGAGTGGCTTCATTGAGAGGAGCGAAGTCATTTGTCTGCTGCCAGGTCTCAGTCAGGCATAAGATGTCGAATCTACGAATCTACGGTCCACTAGGAGATCCTGGACAAGATGCCCCTTGCTCGTGAGAGAGCGGACGTTAACAAGGCCGAAGTGAACCGTAGCGCTGCTGAGGCTAACCGCCGCCGTGTTAGCGTTAGCCGACCTCGGGACCCGTGCTAACACAGTGTGATCTGCACGGCGTCCAGTGTTTCTAGACGGGCGGCGAGCAGTTGACCAAAATGACCTGATGGAGCCGGAGTCGTCGTATTGGAAGTACCGGTGTGCTATCCTTATAATGGCTGTGTCGCCCTGTCGAACCGTGATGTCATCGTTGGCCTGCTGCATATCCACACTGATGCGTTCCTGATGTGTTCAGTGTCATGACATTAACGTGGAACGTCAACATCTGTCACTGTGTACCCCCTACTGTCATCAAGTCAATCACCAATCACCCACGATCCTGAACTAACAAATAAAGGTGTGTTTCAACACACAGCCCTTCTGGCTTACCAACAAGATTGCTCTTTTCCAGGGAACCCTTTTCCCTCAAATATCAACCGCTTCTCCCCGTTTCCCAGGGTCGTACTAAACATTTAATTTATGTAAGCGGAGCTCACAAACTGTTTTGGGAAGAAAAACAATCTATAATTCTACCACTCAGGTTACAGCTAAACCGAGCCCCACGTTGGGCGCCACGTGTCTAAAACCCTTGTTACCTAGGAGGTCCTAGACCCTCACCCCGCCCTCATGCAAGACGAGGCTGACGCACCTCCCTGACTACTCTGTGTAAAGGGTTAAATATCCCCCGTTGAGGGACGGAGACCTTCTTAGCCAGGGGTGAGGGGAACTCACCCAGGTTCTCACAGCCTCGGTTTTGGCAGAGGTGGCCCCGCTGCACCCGGATCGCACACGACCAGAGTAACCGCTTCACTTATTTTGGCCACAGGCGACACCGGACCTCTGCCGACTGACGACTGCTCCCCCTCTACAAAATGGTTGGTTGCTCTTGGAAAAGACCTAGGATATTTTACTTATCTGCTTGCGATAAAGAGGGACCTCTTAGCATTCCGGAACAACCTCAAAGGAATTTATAGTGTATCCGCCAGACGAGGACTGCTGGTTCCAATCTATATATCAGCAGCCAGAGTGTCTTGAAAATCCTAACACCTCCGAGGAGCCCGACAGAGGGACCCCGCTGACAAAGTCAGAAGGAAGAACCAACCATGCTTAACGCTCAGTGAGTAGGACACAGCTCCACGAGAGGCAAAAAGCCTTGTCGATCAAATGCAGCCTCCTTTTATGCTATCTCTTGTGTGGGAATGTCTTTTCCAGAATCTTCTTCTCCCCTCCCCTCATGTGGGAGTGGTCTTCCAGAATCTTCTCTCTCCTCCCAGAGGTCACCGCCCCCAGATCTCCAGACGCCCTCCCACCCCCACCTCCCCCCTCTAGTGGAATTCCCCTTTAGAGGAACTTTTTCTTGCGTCTTTTTCTCAACCTATCCGAGGCCTTTGTTAATTTGACCCCTTCTAGTCAGACCATGTATAACTCAGAGAGCCATCTTGTCTTTAGACGACACCTCCTCAGAAGTCCTTATTTGGACTTCATGAAACAGTCTCTGCACTGCACAGGACTGTAGTTATTTTGGTATATGTCGCTCCTGTGAATCATACTCACAGTAGCTTCTGGCGGACACTGCTGAGTCTTGTACTCCCTTCTATTCTAAGTAATCATATTATCCGTTCACCTTGTATAATTCACACATTTCATATATACAATCTTTTGTGATCCCAAACAATGATCCCAAACGCTTCTAAGAGTTTCTAAATGCTTATGTTTCTGGTTAATACTGATTATATTTTTAATAAGTGCTGTAGCATAGCGATAGTTTTCTGCTAAAGTCCCTAGTGTCGTGTAGTGCAGTTGTGTGTGCGTTTGTTTCTACATGTGTTACTACTACGTGTGTTGTACGGTTACCAACTTAAAGCGATAGATGTAGCCTAAGCATGGTAGACTGTTAAGACTGTTCTCTGTTCCTTGATCGTTGTGTTTTAACCCATTAATTTATCTACGTCTCCCCCTAATGGACACTCTTATTACTAACATACGATTAATATATAATACAATATATAATATAGTATAATACTCTTTATTATAATCTAGCTACCCCTAGTGGTCAATATGGGTATAGCTTCTAGGTCACTTGACAGCGTTCTGTTTTGTCCTGTCTCACCTTAGCTGCAGCCTTTTCTGACTGGCAGTACCTGATCACCCTAATGAGGCTCGGCCACCTATCTGGGGCAAGAGGGCACTGCCCATTAAAATCACCTCCAGTGGCCGTGACGATCCGCACATTCTCCTCCAGTACAATTAACTGGAGAAAATATGCAAATATAAACTAAAAGCTCTGCTGTGAGGAATCAGAACACAGAGACTTGGAAAAAATATATAAAGGTGAAGTGAAGGAGAACCACGTTGTCCAGAGGGCAGTAATTGATTAGTGACACCAACCTATCCATCCTCACACAGCCATGTTGTTCGGCTGTTTGAATTGCTGGGTGACAGAGTGACCGGGGTAATCACTTAGGGAAAGGTCAGGCTGGGTTGAAGGGGGGCGAGCCAACGCTGCTGGGGGACTGAAGGAGTCTGTGTCGCCAACATCACCAACAGTAACCTGCACAAGTCTGCCGTGCCCTGCAGCACACACGTCACTGTTCAAACGATGTGATATATACTGTATGATTTCAACATATACATTATCTTTTGCCATGAACACTCATTTTAAAGCCATTTTTACAATTTTAATGTTCTATTAGGCTGTCAGAAAGTGTGTTCTTTCATAGAATTGGGAACTCTGACTGGCATTTAGGTTGAAAGACAAATACTGTAAATAGATAAGATGTGGGGCAGGAATGATCTTTTCTATCTGTCCGTGCAGCAGCACAGTGATAGTAATCTGCCACTGAAACAGCTCTTCTGTTGGGAGATGGAGATGGAGGCCGGTCAACTGAGAAGTAAAGTGTGTGTTATTGTGACTTTTTACTTTATAGTGACTGATTTGTGTCAGAATTTGGAATTTTTGTAAAAGCGCAAAAAAAATTGCTCCAAGCAGATTACACTTCATTAATTAGTGTTATTCCGTGCCTGTCAAGTTTATCAAAATCATGACAAACACCTGAAAATTGCTTTGTTTTACATTTGTTGATGATGTGTAGTTTGGTTGTCGGTACACCTCTTGATGTTGCAATGGCACAGTGCTCAGTAAGGTTGTTTGCAAACACAGCATCAGGGGGATATTTCCAAAGTTCATTAGTTAGAATCATACACACACACCTGAAGTGTGCTCTCCCCTGGAGGACGGCTCCTGAGGCTGAAGATCCAAGTTCATGTCTGTGGTGTCCACTGAGTGTGACTGAGGAGGACATACTGTAGATGATTGTCATAAAGTGATGATATCGCTCCACAACTTTATCTTTTCTCCTTGTTTTTTCCTCTTCTTTTTAAATTGTGCACCTGATTGTTAACACTTTACATTTTCCAGAATTCAGTGTTTTCTGTGACATTTTTCCCATTGAAAATGACTAGACAATATCAATGTCGGCCCCAATTGGTGAAAATTAACTTTACATTTGACATTACATGCAAACATTTTGCTTATTCTGTGCACGGCGGTGGTCTCCAAGTCTGATGGTTGCTGCGCCGATCCTCTTATGTGAATAGATTTCAACAGATTAGTTCAACATTTATTCGACTTTCCTGCATTCACACACAATTTCTACTGAAATTGCTTTATCATATATATATATATATATATATATATATATATATATATATATATTTGGGCTGTCAAAGTAAACTGTTAGAGATGTGTGCAACACCAATAGCACATTAGCACCCAATAAGATCATCAGAGCTTACCTTTATGCATTCTTAGTAGTACATCAGCATGTGGACCAAACATGAGGTGACAGATAAGGGGTAAAAATACACAGTAGTATTCTGTGCAGCATGTGAGAATGAAGAAGATGTGTTAAAGGACCGTCAAACAGTAGGACAAATTGCCGCTCGCATTAAACATGAAAAACATGTTACCAATATGGTATTTATATGAGCTACAAGGGAAATTATTTGGTCAATTGTAAAAGAAAAAGTCAAAACACTCAAAAAAAATGTAATGCAATATGTATAAAATAATATATAATATTATATTACATCGAGATGCACGGTGGCTTAATAGGTAGCATGTTGGCCTCACAGTCAGGTGGTTTTGTGTTCAAATCTCCGTTGGGCATCTCTGTGTGGAGTGCATGTTCTCCCCGTGTGTGAGAGGGTTTTCTCCGGGTATTCCGGTTTCCTCCCACATTCCAAAAACATGCATGTTAGGTTAATTGGCGACTCTAAATTGTCCATAGGTATTAATTGTGATTGTGACTGGTTGTTTGTCTTTGTTTGTCTATATGTGCCCTGCGATTGACTGGCGACCAGTCCAAGGTGTACCCCGCCTCCCGCCCAAAAGTCAGCTGGCATAGGCTCCAGCGTACCCGCGACCCTAATGAGGATAAGCGGTATAGAAAATGAATTATGAAAATGAATGAATGAATTATATTACATTATATCATATTTAAAATATAATAGAATAAAATTAAAATAATATAAGTCCTAAAGAGAATATGAGATAAACAATTTATATATACAATATGGACAACAAGCATGATGCAATGCACAGCATCATCTCCAAACAGGTCATCTGTTTCAGTGGCTGATTACTATCACTGTCCTGCACCACTGACAGACCGAGAAGATCATTCCATGCCATGTGGCTTCTCAACACAACAGAGTAGGAGTGATAAAAACACACACAGGGTTGGATTTTTGCTTAATTATGTATTATATTATTATGTGCTAATATGATGTATTTGTTACATTTTGCCATGATTAAGTTTATTAGGACATTTTTGGAGAGCTGGATGAAACATACATTTCTCTATATAATAAAGTATCTCGCTAGCTGTTTGTTTATTTATTTACTGTGGTAGATCCATGTTCATTATTCATTTATTCTGCAAAAACCAGGAAGTAGGAAAACTGAGGAGATTTTTCCCATAGGAAATAATGTAAATTTCATTAACATGAGAAAAGGTTAAGAAAAACAGTAGGGAATTCAATTAAAAACTCAGGGACAGTGAGTCAGCAACGCATAAAGTGTTTTGTTTGGGCACTCGATTGAATGATACAGTACAGGGAAAAGGAACCAGTTTGCAATATTGTACGTTTCAGCAAAGATCTTCAATACAATCCAAATGAAAGAAAAACGGGGGCGTAAATCCCTTGCAGAATGTTCTTAAAAAAAATGAAAAATATCAGCATTGTTATGTTTCTTTTGTATGCACTGTACTATACTGCGTTGTCAATGCTCAATAAAAGATTTGTTTACCCCAAACAAATACATACAGATTTTTTTCTCCTTTGTTGACTGCAGAGGATGTACAAGGCAAGGGCTCTGCTGAGGATACTATAAACTACAACTATTTTGGTGCTTTTCTGAATACATTTCATGAACACAAGATATCAACTGGTTGCTGATTCACTCAACCTTAACTTGGATCGGCGAGAGGTACAGATTCCTTGAAATCAACGAGTTACATGTGCTAAAAACTGCTAGGAAGCCAAGCTGACCGGCTAATTACTGAAGTTCAAAGCAGTTGCCTAGCAACAATGCCAAACAAAAAAAATAAAAGAAAGCGAGCCTCTATTACAATTGTAAAGGATGCTGGCCCTGGATACATGGACTCAAAATCACAAGCGTCAGTCTTGTTGCCAAATGTGGATGGGGGTGGACGACTACAGCCATGAGTCGAGTACATCAGAAAAACAAGAAGAGGAAAATTTCTGGGTGACCTGTATGCAAGACTTTAAGAAGTTAGGACAGATGGAGATGCAGATGCAGAAGATGCAGGAGATACGGGTGTGTGTTGCAGCACAACCAGACCTTAAGCATTTGGAGTCACAGATCCAACATGCACAATCACAGAACTACAGTCTCATGGAAAAGAACCTAGGGGTCCATGGTGATGTCATAAACCTTATGGAGGAAAATAGAGCACTGAGCAAAGAAACTAAAGCTCTAAAAGAAGAAATCGAGAAGTTGCAAGATAAAAATGTTGCGTTGTGTGCTGCTCTTGAAGAGGTTAAAATCCCTTTGGCAGATAATAAAGCACTACGCACTGATATCAAGGCTTTGCAGGATAATATAAAGCCACTATTGGAAGAAAATGCTGCCTTGCACGCTGCTCTCAAGGAAGCTAAAAACCATACGGAAGAAAATAGAACATTATGCAAGGATGTTAGAGTTCTGCAGAATGATATCAAGACATTATTTGAAGACAATGCTGCCTTGCGTGCTGCCCTCATGGAGGTTAAAAACCCTAACGAAGTAAACAATGCATTATGCAATGACATCAATGTTGATATTAGGACACTATAGAAGGATAATGCTGCCTGGTGCACCACTCTGGAGGAAGAGAAAGAAGCAAAGGATAACATCACTGAGCAAATGAAAACTATAATAGAGGAGATGGATCAGAATTCACGAATGAATGGTGTGATCCTCACAGGGCTCAGAGTTACACCCGGGTCAAAAGATAGGGAAGCTCATAACAGAGGAGAACCAGATGGAATGGATGTTCCTTCAGCAAAGCAACAGATTGTCAGCTTCCTACAATCAAAGGAGGTGGATATCGATATCAACACCATTGATACTTGCATCCCACTGTATGGCAGAAACAACACCACACCTGTCGTCATCAAGTTCACCAACAGGGAATTCAAAACCGCACTGCTGAAACAGAGGAAGAACTTGAAAGGCACAAACGTCTACTTAAATGAGCATCTGACAAAACGCAACGCTGACATTGCCAAGAAAGCACGAGACTTGAGGAAGCAGGGAAAGATCCAAGGTACTTGGAGCACCAACGGAAAAATATACATCAAGCTACATGGAGGTCCAGGAGAAGCAGGAGTGCTGGTTGTCAAAGATATCAACGATCTGGATACATACTAAACATCATATAATCATGACAATAAGGATAAAATAGGATACAACGCACAAAACCAGTAAGATTACATTCAACAATACAAACATTGATATTAACGTTGAAAGGGCATGTTCAACAAAGCATTGAAATCAGGAACTCGAGTACTTACATTTAATGACACTCACAGTAAGCCACCAAGAGAGCAAGATGTTGATCCGAAAATCAACAAGGGAAGAGGGAAGGAAAGAGGAAGGAAAAAAAGAAGATTTTTTGTTAAAGAAAAATATGTTACATGCATGTATGCGTACGTATGTATGTATACATATGAATGTATGTGTGTATGCATGTATATACACAGTATGAAGGAGTATGTATTAGCAAATCATGTGAGAAGGGGGTCGGATTAAATAAGCTCTGCTTTTCCTACTCCTTTTCGGACATGTAGAACTGAGGAATGTAACATGAGTAATGCTTTGTACAATGTATGCATGTTCCAAACAAATTCAACCAAACCAAACCTAACACAAACACAGTAGTCCTGTTAAGGGCCGGCAAAACACCACAGATAAACCTCCCGGTTCTTGCACTCATTGGTGCAACCTCCTTTCTTCACTCTGCCCATTAACTGCAATTAATTTGATGCTTCATCACTGTTGGACTGCTCTGTCACGGGCCGTACCCTAATACTTCCTTGATTACTCTTAATGGGAGAAAATAGCATAAACAAATTCAATTATCCCTGACCTATTTCCGATGGTGGGGACACGGGATGAATATTCATGTCATCTGTCAAGTATGAATATGAAGAGATGTAATTAACTTGGTGTCAAGTTATGGATGGACATGCCATGGTTGCCATATTCATGGTGATGAACTACTCGGCTTTACGGGGGCCGGGGAGGCACGGAGAGATACCGAACATAAACACCCCCTGTTGTGGCCTCGGTAAGCATCAATTCCTTACAGAGAGCGGCCTCCATCCACCCATATTGATGACGAGGCTGTTGTGGATTCCTGCAGTAGATGTAGATTTAATTCAATCTAGACTTGACTCTATGAAGATTGAGGATGAGGACTGCAGACGGATGACAACTAATTCAGCCATTATTAGGGTTGGTAGGATCCATCCAAGTATTGATACTATCAAGACCAAGTGAAGTATCGGTATTGGACCGACTTCAGATAAGCGGTAGAAGATGGATGGATAGTTTCACAAGTTTTGTTGTGTTGTTTTTTAGTCAGACCTTTGATTGTCCCGGTTTTCATGTGATCCAGTTTTTGACAACATTTTTGCCAAGATGTGTCCTCTGTTTTGTACAATATTTTTTTGTACATTTTCTTACGTCAGATAATATATTTGTTTTTTTGTCAGACTTTTTGGAGCAGATTACTAACAAACAACTGTGCATACTGAATGAACACAATTCTACACAATTTTTCTATATTAATTTCTATACTTGTTATTCCGCCTCACTCCTCCCACATTTATTAACCGATTCAAAGCAACCCAACATCACAACGTTCAGGTCATTCAGGACACTTTGCCTATCTACCAGGACTTCTTTCCCATTGGAAATGAATAGGCCGTTTCGGTGCTGCCCCTTATTGGTGGAAATGTATTGTATATTCTTTTTACATTTTGTTTATTCTGTGCACAGTGGCATGGATCAGATTGTAGAGTGGTCAAAAATTGCCACATTTACTGTAATTCCATATTTTCAGTGACAATTTTCCCTTTGAAAATGAATGTCCAATTTATTTGGCACCCCCTATTGGTGGACAATAATTTTAAATTTTTATTACTGTAATAGAAATTGGTTGTGTCCCGACCAGATGATTACTGGCTGTACTGATTCATTGATTCCATTTCAAAATTCAGTCAGCCTTTTTTTTTGAACATTTCAAACTCCTAAAAAGAAAGAAAACAACTGGTGAAATAATTTAACATTTCCATTACTGTAACATGTCACTTATTCTACAGGGTGACAGGTGACAAATTGGTCATCTCCCAAGCAATGGTTGCTAGTTCGATCCTCGAGCCCGCATGTAATGGTTTATTGGTTTATTTATTTATTTTTGTCTCCTCACACTTTTCTCAACCACATCAAAATGTTCAGCTCAGTCAGGCCATGTGTGGTATCTATTCTACAAATTCCCACATTATCCTTTATTCAATGTTTTTAGTGAAATGACCCATTTTCCCAAGTGAAAATTGGTCATTTCACTCTCACCCACTATCGGTGGAAATTAATTGTACAGACATAACATTCTGCTTAATCTGTGCAAGCCAGCATGGCTCAGGTCATAGAGTGGTCGTATCCCAGTCTGATGGTTGCTGGTTCCATCTTCAGTCAATGAATAGAACAACACATTTAGAGGATATTTCACCATTCATTCTCCATTACAGCATTCAAACACAAATTCTCTTGAAATTGCTTCATCAAGTTATATTGTTTTGTTATCTCCAAATAAAGCAAAATGTATCAAATCGGAGAGGTACCAAAACCCACTTCCAGCCTGTATAGGTTTCTCGTCAGCACATTTGTATTGTCTTTTAGTATTTAGGAAAGTCTAGCTCCAGTACACAGTCATTGTTTGTTTCTAAGATGCTTAACTAGGTACACTATGGAACATTACGTGTTACACAATTCAATGTGTCCAACAAGAAACTAATTCTACCTCCCTTCCGTGTTTGATTTCATGGATCCACTGGCTTGACATAAGGACACATTTAGGGCACACAAAATATTTTAAGTATGAAACAAGCATATTTAAAGATTGTTTGTGTGAAAACAAGTGAAAATACGTAATTTCATTCAATAGTAATGATATAAAACAGTCTTTAAATTTCAAATTTAATTTGCATATTCTTTGCCAGTTGGATGTTTTAACAAATCCATTGTTAATCCATGATTGACTAGACAAGAGAGATTGAGGAATAGAAGAGAAGTATATGATGGGGATCTTCTACACCTCCAGAAGAAACTTTTTCCATGCTTGCTTGACGTACAAATCAAGCAAAAGTATTTGAAATACCTCTTAATATCAAGTGATTGGCATTATTTTGTATAGTTAGTTTATAAACTGAATTGATTAGACTTTAAGGTTATGATAGATACTTATAACCTCTACCCGCGACCCTAATGAGGATAAGGTATAGAAAATGAATGAATGAATTTATAACTTCTAAGAGAAATTCATGCTTCCAGCAGCTCTGCAAAAGTCCTAATGAACTTAAAACGCTTAATCACAACCTAAAACAAAAACCAAGGCAAGGCAGGAGAGATAGAAAAATAAGAACATAGAGTATAAATAAATAAATACAAAACATAACATCCCATTCCATTTTCCTTTGCTTATCTCAGGGGCAGAAGTCTCAGTAGGGCAGTCCAGAATTCCCGGTCTCTGGCCACCTCTTCCAGGTCCACCGGGAGGACCCCAAGGCATTCCCAGACCAGCTGCGGGACATAATCCCTCCAGCGTGTAACATAACTCTTCAAATGTTATGAAAAAAGTATCGGTATAATGGTGATGATTGATTCTTTGAAATGTTATAAATAAAATGTAATGATGTCCAATGTTGGCTTTTTTGCCAATATCCGATAAGACGATATTGTCCAACTCTCAATTTATGATTTTGATATCAACTGATACCAATACTGATATGTGTAACATCACGTTGTGGAATTAATACATACAGTAGTGTTCAAAATAGCAGTCCAATGTGATTAACCAGATTAATAACTGTTATTAGTATATTTTTATTGCTACACAGCAAACAAGTTACCAGTAGGTGCAGTAGATTCTCAGAAAACAAACAAGTCCCAGCCTTCATGATATGCACGCACTTAAGGCTGTGCAATTGGCCAATTAGTTGAAAGGGGCGTGTTAAAAAAAATAGCAGTGTGGCATTCAATCAGTGATCAATGGAGTGAAAAAACAGGTGTTAATCAAGTGGCCCCTATTTAAGGATGAAAGCAGCACTTGTTGAACATTCCTTTTTTAAATGCATCTTTAAAATGGGTTGTTTAAGACATTGTTCAGAAGAAAAGCATACTTTGATTGAAAAGTTGATTGGAGACTGGAAAACGAGTTTCAAATTTTTTTTAGCTGTTCAGCTAAAATGATCTCCAATGACTTAAAATGGAGAGCAAAACCAGAGACACGTGGTAGAAAACGGAAGACAACTATCGAAATGGCAAATAATCAAATAAGTCAAATGATAGCTAAAATGGCAAAGGCTCACCCAATGATCTGCTCCAGGATGATCAAAGACAGTCTGGAGTTACCTGTAAGTACTGTGACAGTTAGAAGACATCTGTGTGAAGCTAATCTATTTACAAGAATCCCCCGCAAAGTCCCTCTTTTAAAAAAGGCATGTGCAGAAGAGGTTACAATTTGCCAAAGAACACATCAACTGGCCTAAAGAGAAATGGAGGACCATTTCGTGGACTGATGAGAGTAAAATTGTTCTATTTGGGTCCAAAAGACAGTTCGTGAGACGACCCTCAAACTCTGAATGCTGGGTCTTGTTTGTTTCCTGAGAATCTACCGTACCTATTGGTAAGTTGTTTGCCATGTAGCAATAAAAATATCTCAATAACAGTAATTTATATGGTTAGTCACATTGCACTGCTGTTATTTCGAACACTACTGTATCTGTTGCGAAGCTAATTGATACCGCAACAGCAATTAGCTTCTGAATTGAAATGTGAGCGAGACCATTTACAATTATTATTATTATTATTATTTGTATTATTATTATTTAGAGCTGCATCAGTTAATTCATGAATTTATGATTAATCAGTTTTCTAATTAATTTTGGTATTTCCTTAATCATCCATAAAAGATATATTTGTGTTTTGGGCCAAACAAGATATTCACACACACAACACTTTAGAAAACATTGATTGACACGTTTGTCTGTTTTCTGATACGTTGCAGTCCACCAATTACTCCATCAATCCAAACAACAAGTTTCAGATTCAAGCTGTATACTTGAAGGTGGCAAAGAAAATCAAGTATTGCAGAAAGTACTCACATCAATAGGATGAAATGTATTACAGGAAGTAATATGTCACATTATGAGCTGATACTATGACAAAAGTGTGTGAAAAATCATTTGTGGCAGCCCAGTCAAAGGAACATTTTCCAAANTGTATACTTGAAGGTGGCAAAGAAAATCAAGTATTGCAGAAAGTACTCACATCAATAGGATGAAATGTATTACAGGAAGTAATATGTCACATTATGAGCTGATACTATGACAAAAGTGTGTGAAAAATCATTTGTGGCAGCCCAGTCAAAGGAACATTTTCCAAACTTTCATTCCAAGTTCCATTCAGGAGGCGCCTGGCATGGCTGCACGTCTGCAGAATAACTTGGACTCCCTCTGTTGGTGAAAACCTGCACCAGCCTTACAGACGACAATGCAAACACCTCCAGGAGCACACAGTGTTTCTGTGACATCTATCTTCTCCTATAAAGACATTCACTTGCTTCATTGTTTGAAAGGTCACCTTAAATGGCACTGCGCCAACTTTTTTCTGCCTGATTTTCTTTTCTTTTACTCTTTTTCTTTCCAAGCAGAATACGCGTACACGTGCGTCTACACTCTCCCTCTGTCTTGGAATACCGGGAGTTCACTGACTCTAAAGGATCGATGTGGGGTAGAGATGCCGAGCCAATTATTTTCAGCTTAATGGTCCCGAAGGTGCAAGGGTGAGCAACAACAAAACGCCTTCATGAGACGTCAATTGTGGACAAGCCTGGTCCATTTCTGCACCGCCGCAATGTGGGCATCAACTCCAGAATCAAGCACCGCATAGCCGTAGCAATGCACACATAATACAGTCACACTCTTGTGGTGCTATATAAGTAATAACACATTATTGTCACGATCTGTGTTTTGTTTTCGTGACAGTTTTGGTTTTCGTTCTAGTTGGTTTTCCTGTGTTGTTTCCTAGTTTTCACATGTTTTTCTTGCCTTCTAGTTTTTTCCCCTTTGTTAATTACGCGCACCTGTTTCTCGTTTGTGTTCCATGGTATTTATGTTCAGGTGTGTGTGCCAGTCCTTTGCCGGTTCATTGTTAGTTTTTTCCATCTTCCCGTATCGTTGCCTTTTTGTTCCTGCCGCTGCTTCGCAGCATTGTTATTAAAGATTCCTCCAACTTACCTGCCTGACGTCCAGCTCTCTGCATCCTCGGGGTCGTTACACCATGCCGCGACGAGCACAACATAACAATTATCCCAAAATTATGGACTGTAATAACTGAATTTTTGTGAAGTAGGATTCCGTATTCATATAGAAATATGTTTGTAGTAAGTTGCATCGAAAACCTCTTTTTGAACTTCCCAATACGGTTTTTAACATTATTAGAGCCCTCTAGACTTGAAATAACACCCCTATAGTCACCTTTGCACTCCTATTACCCAATATAGTAGACATAATAAGAGAAAATAAACCATATATGTCCATCCATCCTTTTTCTATACCGCTTATCCTCATTAGGGTCGCGGGTATGCTGGAGCCTATCCCAGCTGACTTGGGGCGGGAGGCGGGGTACACCCTGGACTGGTCGCCAGTCAAGAAATATATGTATAAAACATAAATAAGTAGGGATGATCTTGAAGATTGGTATCAGCTGCCGATTTTGAAGATTGGAAAAGATCGGCTTTCGTCACAAGAGCGGGCCAATTCGGTTGCCGTAACTCTGAGCCACACTCCAACATGGTAGGTGCAGTAGATGCTCGTCAAAGCTGGTTGCCACTCGAGTCCCATCACCTGAATGAAGGAGAAAACGCACCGCCGCAGTCATGCCCGTGGGGTGCTGTGGTCAAGCTAGAGAGACAGCAAGTCGTGTAGATCTAGCTTGCCGTGGGTTACGGCCTGGGCCGGTTTTGAGATCATTAAAACCTGCAATGAAAACCTGAGTCTCACCGCAGATGCTTTACACTGCACACCACCCCTGTGAAATCTCAAGGTCACAGCTTGATGAGGCTGTCAGGACCACGTCATCCGCGAAGATGAGATCCTAATGCAAAGAAGAGATCCTAACACCACCAAACTGGACCCTCTCAACGCGCATAGAAATTCTGTCCATGAGAATCTATGAACAGAATTGTTGGCGCAACAATTGTTGCTAAAGAGTGTGATCCCCTGTAGTTGGAACGCACTCTTCAGTCACCCTTAAAAAAAAGGGACCATGCCGATTCGGAGGTACCACTCCCGACTTTTACACAATGTTGAAGACACGTCAGACAAAACATCCAGATTCTTGAGGAACTTAGGGTAAAACTCGTTGCCACTGGGGAGTGTTTTGATACCTCCACCACGGTGATGGAACTGTCCGCGTTTGTGTCTTCAGACTCTGCGGGCCACCGATTGACTATATTCTCAGTCGAGGTCACTGCATACCCAGCCCTGCATCCTTTTTCTGAGGCCTCGCACGGTTTGGAAGAACCTTTGAGGCTGACCGAAAATCAGATTACTATAATATTATTTTATAATATGCATTCGTTTATGAACAACATTCCTTAACTACTACATTTGATTAAACTGTCAAATAAAAATGGAACATTGTATTGCTTATGTAGAATTCCATTAGTAATTGGATAATCATGAATAATTCGTTATATAAATGATACATTTTTACCTTACGCAACTTTAAAAAGGAAGAAATCCAATGGCCTTGTATATTTTTACATTTTAAAAAAATCACATCATTTTAGTGTGTAGATAATATTTTTAATACTGTATACTCAACTGCTTGGCATATCTTAACCCATATTTGACAGATTTTTATGAGTTTAGTAATCAAAAGTTCCCCCCATACAAATTGTATGCAGAAACAAAAGTTAAAAAGACACCCCAGATTCAATTGATTAAGTTAATTCAATACATTTTTAAAATTTCCTAAAGATTATTTAAAGAGTGGGAAATGTTGAGGGAAATAAAATATGAAAAAGTGAATAATACGCGTCGATAAGAATAGGAATCAATGAAAATGATTAGATACAAAGAAAAAGGCATCAATTAAAGCTATTGTGAATCAATGAATAAAAAAGCAGATGGGGTAATAAATAAATATATAGCTTGTGCAGTGGTAAGAAAATAAAAGAAGAGAAATACAAAACTGACAAGTGAATAATAAGAGTAAATAAAATGTGAGAAAATAAAAATGAACGATGAATAGAAAATAAAGGACGTGTGAATAAATAAATAAATATTGGAGTAAAAGTCCGCAAACCAGCAAATGCGAGCAAACCGAGGATACATTTTGCCGTATATTTTTAATGGCGGCGTACGTTAACTGAGGTTCCACTGTAGTCGCTTAGACAGTGTTTTTGTTTACGAAAATAACCAAACGTACCACTTTGATTGTGTTTACTACCACAAATGAACTTTGAATTGAAATATGACAAATGACAAACATGTGAGCTCTCCATTGTCTCTTATGACAATTATCTTAAAACACCGGGCAACGGGACCCCCCCCCCCAAAAAAAAAAAAAACATGCTGAGCTCAGAACCTATTCCTTCCCTGGTTGCCAAGCAGCAGGACACCCGCTTGTTTAAAGCAGTCCCAGCGGACGCCTCAGAAGAGGTGTTTCAATGAGGCGCTGGCGGCAACAGCTTAGTGCTCATCAACTATTTAGATATGCGCTTAACACTCGCGGGGAAGCTTACGTCTACTGGCTGGCAGGCACAGAGAGAGGAAGCGCTCGTCAACGTGACCACCAAGCAATCATTTGCGGCCAAAACCGAGCCTGATTAAAACCGTGAGGTGGGAGCTGCAGGTTCCATGCATCCAGCATGCAGGGTCCCCGAGCTCACAGCCGTGAGGTCTCCCCCTCCTTCATGAGATGCTATCCCTCTCTTTCTGCTCACACACACACACACACACACGCCAGCAAATCTCCATTGCATCCCCAGGCTTCCACACGCAACTCCATAAGGGGTCGCATGATGAATGAGCAGACAGTCAGCGGGACCCCTATGCATGTGTAGGGGGCGCGTCCATGTCCGTGCAACCCTGTGTGTGTGTGTGTGTGTGTGCCTGTGTGTGTTGGCCTGAGAGTGATGACCACGACTGCCAGGGTGATCACAGAGGGATTCATTACAGCGACAGACAGGGCCGCCTCTAAAACACCGTCTGTGTGTGTGTGTGTGTGTTGACAGGCCCTCCACTAAAATGGTGTCTGAGGATTATACACTGGCTGGGATGAAATAAACATCGGTGTGTGTGTATGTGTGTGTGTAGGTTTGATAAATTATTTACATCACCCACGAAGCAGCGTTGACACTGTTTATGGCCACACCGCCTCTTCTTGGTGCTTAAAAGATGATTTATGTGTTATGGCCGCATTGAATTTCACCAACCATTGCTCCTAAAGTGCTGCTGGTCCATTTGGGAGGTATCCGCGTTGAGAAAAGAGCGACATCGTATAACTGGAAACACTTGTCAGGAGAGCTGTTAAAGCAGTTGTTTGCGCTTACACTCAAATCAGTTACGGACACGCTAAGGGGGAAAAGAAGCTTGGCGATGCTCACCATGTATCTTGCAGCTATTATCACAACACAGTGAAACCTTTAGTGTCATAAATCGCTTCCAGAAGGTCCCAATCTTTTTTTTTTTCATAAGAAATTATTGAAATATTTCATCACAATTAATCCAATTGTCTTGTCCATAGTTAACTCAAAATTGATCACATTTAATCACAGGTGAAAATACGTTTTTGTCTATAATAAGAAGGATTGTAAGTCTCACTGTGGTACTACGGTAACAACATCAAATTTTATGTAAAAAATATCAATATTGGAAATGTGGGCTATGGTTTTATTCCAAAATAATATACAGTTAAAGCCAGTTTTTGAATGATTCATGTGAGTGGCGATTTGTCCCAGTGTTGGACGATCCTTGAATGCACCTTCTTTGTTCTCGCACGCTGCTCTCACATTACTCTACTGTAATTTTGCTATTTTTCTTTCAAATATTTGCTCCCAAATGCTGATACTACGTGGAAATGCATAAAGGTAAGCTGGGATGACCTTATTGAGTGCTAGTGTGCATATTTGTGGTACACAACTTCTCTGAAAACTGGTCTTGTTGAGAGAGCCATCTGCCAGGGCTTTGGAGCTAAAGCCAAGATTCAAAATACCTTTTCCTACGCCCATATCTGCTCAGTACTTGTTCCAGCTTGTAGCTGGGTGAAAAAACTGCCGCCGCTGCGGTTTCTCAAATAACTGTGGGCGAAAGTCTAAAACATTAACATAAAACACATTTTCATACTTTAACAGCTATAGTATTACACTCAAAAACCAATTCTATATACGTATACTGTAAATGCGTATGAAATAAATAAATGAGCATTTAAGGTTACTATTACTTTCCCTGAAGACAAAGTAGGTAACAGGGCTGTAAAAGCGACCATAGGGATGTTGTTTCATGTCTAGAGGGCTTAATAATGTTTTAAACCGTATTTAGTAGCTCTCTGGGGTGTCTACTGGGGGGCCGGGCCCCAGCATCTTCCTAGTGTGTTCACCACTAACATTTCCTCATTCTTTATGTTTTACTGTGACACAGTCGTTCTGTCGCTGCAGAGTAATGCCAACTGTTGCTGTTGTGTAGATTAGCTGAAGGCGTCATCTGGATTGTCATTGTTTATGAGGTTCTTGTTTTTTATTTATGTATTTTTTAATTAGCAGTATTTTTTCTTTTTTCTTGTCTTTTTGCCCATTTTGCCCATTGTTATGGTTGATATTGGGGTTATCACTAGGTTTGTTATAATACTGTTGAAATATTCTTCTGCACCATTTCCTTTGTCCTGTGTCCGCTGTCCCTAACCCTCATTTTTCATATAGATTACGAAGTTTCCCTTTGCAAAGCAATTTTGCTGAACACTTAAAGGCAGTTTGACTTCCATTCAGCTGTTATGAATGGTCATTAACAAGTTTTCTATGTTCTAAATATGGAATTTCAGTAACCCTTTAAAACTCCAGCAGCTATGCAATCTTGCCACTTCCATATTACATTTATTATTTTTCATAGTAGAAATGCCGCAGTTGACAGTCTGATTGGCTTCTTGATGCCCTCATGAGACAGCTTTTCTCTGAAGTAGAAATATAATCACGTTTTAATCTTGTGACACGCCTAATGGTTGGGTCTGGAACAAATCATTCACGATAAATGAGGGATTGCTGTACATATTTATAAATTATTAGTCACTCACATTGAATGTGTGCTTTCTGTAGAGAAAAGACTATTATGGAAAAAAAGAAAATCTGCAAATTGTGCGGGGATAGACTGTAAATAACGTTTCTCTGCATCTACAAGGTTGACTTGTTTAATGATGATATCATCTGTTGAACTATACGTATGAAATGTGTTGCTGTTTAATCTTACTCATTCATATCATTGTATTTTATTTCGAATAAACCCCCACTTAGTTCTATTTAGACCTTTCACCGTTGTGCTGTTTCCCCTGGCAATCTGTACCAGGTACAATGGAATGTTTATGACAGAAGATTTTTCCGGAAGACCAGTTCTTATCAAGGAAGGGCAATAAATTACAGCGCTACTAAATAGTTGTTAGAGAATAGTGTCACCATATTTTTAAATTGCTTGTTTGCTATACATATAATCACACTTCACACATAGTTTAATAATAATAGTTCAATATTAAGCTTCAAACTTTAATGCAAAGGTCATGCGGGGTTCACAGTTATTAGTGACAGATTGATGGTAGAAAGTAGGGGTTTGGAATGTTTTCTCCTAACATTCACAGGAAAAGGGATAACGTGTTCCTGTGGTTAATGCCAAGGTGTACTTACAGGTCAACACAAAGGGCAAGGAGGGAGTCATGCAAGCCCCACCAAGCAAGCCCAAGTCATCACGCCATGGAGAACTCCACCCCAATAGAAGAGCCAGATAAAAGAGGACAAACACCAACCAACTTCCTTGGTTGGACTGCTTTATCATCACATGAGAGACTAGAACCCAGGATCCTGGCCGCACATCTATATCCTCTCTTGGTAAATTCTCTACCAGCTCCATGTTGTCATCATGTACGAGTGCAAGAGAATTCCTTAGGCAAGCTGTGATGGGCTAGTGAACATCGTGCTTAAGAGAGTTAAGGGAGTGGTTAAAAAATAAATGGTAGCCACACTAAATATTCACACTTTGGGATCAAATTGGCTTCCATTTGGAGGTGCTAAGTGCCATCCTAGAAGCACCACAATCAACTGGAAACCGGCCCAGTAATGTCACAGCCCGATGAGGCCATTAGGACCACATCCGCAGTGAATAGCAGTGACAAGATCCTAAAACCCCACACTGGAAGCCGTCGACACATTGGCTGCATATAAAAAAAATTCTGACAATAAACATTATGAACACAATTGGCCTTTGCTGGGAACAAGCTCAGCTCTGCTGGCAATGGAACCTGGCCTTGCTCGGGTCATACAAGGATCATCCTCATACCCCCAGAGTGAATCCCACAGGACACCACGAGGGACACTTTTTCAAGTCCAAAAAGTGCATGAAGAGTGGTTGGCCCAATTCCCATGTACCTTCTAGTACCTTAGGGTGAAGAGCCGATCCAGTGTTCCACGACCAGGACAAAAACCAAATTGCATCTCCTGTAGCTGAGGTTCGACTAATGGGCGTACCTTTCTCCTGAGCACTCTGGAATAGACTTTCCCAGGGAGGCTGAGGAGTGTGATCTTACTGTAGTTGGAACACATCCTTTAGTCACCTTCTGTCAAAAGAGGGGCCCCCATCCTTGTCTGCCAATCCAAACTTTGTGCAAACCAAGACAATACCACAACATCCAGAACTTTGAGGAATTCAGGGCAAAACTCATCCACCCTCAAAGTTTTACCATCTCAGAGTTTTTTTTAAATACCTCAGATAGCTCAGCCACAGTGTTGGACATGTCTGTGTTTGTGTCTTCAGACGAAGTGAAAATCCGTTAATTTTCTCATCTCCAGATGAGTCTAAAATATAAATTTTGTGCGGCAATTATATGATTTCAAAACCTAAAGAAGTCATAATCGCTCCATTCGAGTCACCACAGATGTCGCAAATCACTGAAGGTGAAAGTGACTTGAAACAAGTCATGCCCAAACATGTACCAGCAAATCTATGGGCAAAACATGAAACAGATGTAGGGCTAGTGAAGTCAGCCAATTGCATCAAGATAGAGCTTAAACCGAACGTGAAACTTCCGAGACGCGCTCATTGAGATTAAAGGCGGAAAATGGGATAAGTCAAACCATTGAAGGTCTGCTGAACTAATTGAAACAAACAGCTTTTGTAATACACCAATATTACCTGTGAGAAAAGCTGACAAATCCAAGTACAGGATGGTACATGATTTGCGAGCCATGAACGATCGCAACTGGACTGTACAGGACAGTCCAGTTGAAGTACCAAATCCACATACTCTCCTGACTAATGTTCCACCTGAGGTGAAGTTTTTTACGGTAATCGATTTGTGCACTTGTGAATATCTGGGAAGAGTTATATCTCATGGAACTTTTCTTAGCAATGATGCAACCTGCAAGGATTGCAATTGTCAAATATCAAACACATAGGAAGTTGGGGATGTGCATGTACAATGCAGCAGACGAAGCAACAAAAGGTGCTTCCAAAAGCCAACCGTTTTGGCTCCATTGGTGTCAATTGAACCGGTTGCTACTCCAGATGATATTGTGCTGATGCAACAGGAGGCAGGAAAGATTGAACACACATTGTGGCAGCGGAGAGGAGCTTCAAAAGATGAGAAAGTGTTATGGAGATCATATGAAGGACTGATTGTTGCACCTGTCCAGCTGCTAACTTTTCTAGTATCAGATATGCAGAGTTTGGATCACTGTGCAAGGGGGGAAGTTGTAAAGAAGATAAAGCAGCAAGGATATTGGTCACCATATTTACAACAAATGATAGATGAAGTTTTGGTCACTGTGAAATTTGTGCACAGAATAATGTCAGAAAAGTGGTAACTACACCTAGTGGACACATACCTGTTCCCGGAAAGACCATTTAAACATCTTGTGCTGGACTATGTAGACATGATCAAATCGGTGCAGGGAAAAAGATATATGTTGGTGGTGCTTGACCGATTTAGTCGTTGAGTCATGCAAAGCCGTCAAATGATCAGAGTTCAGAAACTGTTGTTAAATTCTTATTAAGAGAAGTAGTTCCGCATTTTGGCATACCATCAGAAATAAGTTCAATTAATGGTTCGGCGTTCATGCAAAATGTAGCCAAAAGAACCTTACAACAGCTGCGAGAGAAAAAGAAAAAAAAAGAGGGTAAGGTTGTGTCTACCATCCTCAGTCCCAGGGAATGGTAGAGCGGGTGAATGGGACACTCAAAGCGAAACTCAACAAAATATGTGCAAGCACAAAGCTAAATTGGGTGGATGTGCTACCACTCGCACTAATGAGCTATCGCATGCAAACTAACAGAATTACACATCTAACACCGCATGAGATGCTTACGGGTCAACCATGGCCAGCACCACATTTGAGAGGACCATATAAAGGACCTCCACTTGAGCAGTTACAGCAGAAACTAAAAGACTATCTAAAACAATTAACTGCCATATATAGGATAAGCGGTATAGAAAATGAATGAATGAATATAGAGCTATCTATGTGCAGGAGAAAAGCAGGCTTCCTGAGTCCACGGAGGCGGCAGACGGCTTGGTGGTGCCTGGCGACCAGGTGTACATCAAAGTGTACAAGCGGAAGTGCCACGAGCCAAGACGAAAGGGCCCCTACAAGGTGGTCCGAGCGACACCAACGGCGGTCCAGGTAGAAGGAAGCACGACGTGGTACCATGCAGGAAGAGATACAATGTCACTTGATTGGTTTGCACCAAAACTTGGGTACTGGGGTGCCAATCTGGCAAAGATGGGAATAACTGTAGTAGTAGTTCTGACACTAATATGCTTGTTACTTTGTTGCATTGTACCCATTCTGAAGAAATTACCAATTAAGACTTTTGTAAGACAGATGACTGTGCTGGCGGCTACCAAGGTGGGTGAGGCCCAGCGGGAGCAACCGGTGGTTGAACAGCCTGAACTGTTTCCCAATCCTGATGCTTTCGATGACGACAGGAACTCAGAGGACTCAGTTAGCCATGAGGTATGATTGATAATATGATTGGGAAGGACACTGGACATTGAGCTGATTGAGCTGACCACCGCCGTCCAAAATCACGATATGCTGTGGCCTCGCCAAGAACTATTAACATTGCTTGGGAAACCACCATGCCAAGGACTGGACTGACCAGACGAGATGAAACGATAGATGCCCAAAGAGATAGTTTGTGTTGTTTGGGGGTTTGGGACCCCCAAAAGGGGGGAATATATTGTGAAATTGTGAACTCCAGATGCTTAGTTATACAATGTGTCTTCAGTCACATGAGAATAGCCAGAAGTGTCCAGAAGTGTCCAAACATGTCCTGTTAGGGAGAAGTTTCCGGGAAAGTACGTGCGTAGTGTGGTGTGCCAAAAAGTGTACAAAAACATGTCCTGTTATGTAAAGGATTCCAGGAAAGTACGTGCGGAGTGTGGGGTGCCAGAAGTGTATAAAAGACACGGTCTAATAAACGAAGGGGGCATTTTTTTCCTCGGCTACTGAGTGGTGCGTTTGGATTCATTATTCTCCACGACATGCTTCATTTACCGAAGGTGTGTCAGTGGGATTTTTGCACCTCCACTAGCGGGCTCCTAGTCATTCCCAAAGTCAGGACACACACTCATGGAGAGGCTTTGTTTCAGTTCTATGGCCCTCGTCTCTGGAACAGTTTGCCGTAGGACCTCAGGGCTGCAGAGAACATTCATGTGTTTAAGAGCAAGCTCAAGACCCACCTTTTTAGTTTAGCTTTTAGCTAATATTTATGTATCTATCTTATTTTCCTGTTTATTTCTTTGTCTTAATCCCGATATTTTGTCATAATTTATTGATTATGAGCTTTTAATTGCTTTTTCTTATCAGTTTTATTACTTTTATGTTCTTCCAGTTTTTCCTTTGCCTCTAGAGCGTTGGTCAGCAGTAGCTGCCTTGGGTGTTGTCCGGTGGGAGCCCGGGTGGAGGCGGGACATTCCTGCCTTGCCTTACTTGGGTGCTCTGTGCCCTGGCGGCTGTAGTCGATGCCGTGCTCTCAGTGCAGATGGTTCCTCTGATGGAGTTTTCCTCTCCTGTTGATCTGTAGTCAGTCTTATGTATCTTCTCTACCTCATTTGTATTCTTTTTTTTTCACTTTTTTATGAATTTTTTTGCACCGCATTTCGATGCCGGACCTGACCTGACAAGGGATGGGTGGGGTTGGGGATGGGGGGATATAAGAAAGGGTGCAGAAGAACCTCACAAACATATTTCAACCATATTATAAACAACCATGATAATCACAATTTCAGCAACAACCAGAACAGTCACAGAGCAAAATGAGCAAAAATACAGAAAAATAAAAAATAAAATATATAAATATCCATCCATCCATCCATTTTCTTGCGCTTGTCCGAGGCCAGGGCCTTAAGGAACTCCAGGCGGATCTCATCCACCTCCGGGGCCTTACCACCAAGGAGCTTTTTGACCACCTCGGTGACCTCAGCCCCAGGGATAGGGCGAACCTGCCTCAGAGAGGAACTGTTTTCATGTTGGAAGGCGTGTCGGTGGAATTGAGGAGGTCTTCAAAGTATTCCCTCCACCGGACCACAACATCTCGAGTTGAGTTCAGCAGCACACATACACGGTGTTGACTGTGCACTGCTTCCCCCGCCGGAGACGGCGGATGGTGGTCCAGAATCTCTTTGAAGCCATCCGGAAGTCGTTTTCCATGGCCTCCCATGTCCGGGTTGTCCGGGTTTTTGCCTCAGCGACCGCCAGAGCTGCAGACCGCTTGGCCTTCCGGTACCTGTCAGCTGCCTCCAAAGTCCCACGGGCCAAGACGGCCTGATAGGACTCTTTCTTCAGCTGGATGGCATCCCTCACTACTAGTGTCAACCAACGAGTTCTGGGATTACAGCCATGACAGGCACCGACCACTTTCCGGCCACAGCTCCGATCGGAAGCATCGACAATGGATGCACAAATTATCGCCCACTCAGATTCAATGTCCGCTGCCTACCTCGGAACATGGTCAAAGCTCTCCCGTAGGTGGGAGTTGAAACTCCTTCTGACAGGGGACTCTGCCAGGCGTTCCCAGCAGACCCTCACAATGCGTTTGGGTCTGCCAGGTCTGACCGGCATCCTCCCCCACCATCGGAACCAACTCACCACCAGGTGGTGATCAGTTGACAGCTCCGCCCCTCTCTTCACCCGAGTGTCCAAAACATGTGGCCGCAAGTCCGACGACACAACCACAAAGTCAATCATCAAACTGCAGACCAGGGTGTCCTGGTGCCAAGTGCACATGTGGACATCCTTATGCTTGAACATGGTGTTCGTTATAGACAAACAGTGGCGAGCACAGAAGTCCAAAAACAAGACACCGCTCAAGTTAAGATCAGGGGGGCTGTTCCTCCCAATCACACCTCTCCAGGTCTCACTGTCGTTGCCAACATGAGCGTTGAAGTCACCCAGCAGAACAAGGGAATTCCCCAATGGAGCACTCTCTAGTACTTCCTCTAAGGACTCCAAAAAGGGCGGGTATTCTGAACTGCTGTTTAGCGCATAAGCGCAAACAACAGTCAGGACCCATCCCCCCACCCGAAGGCATAGAGAACCTACCCTCTCGTTTACTGGGTTAAACTCCAACGTGCAGGCTTGGAGTCGGGGGGCAACAAGAATTGCCACCCCTGCTCGTCGCCTCTCATTGCCGGCAACACCAGAGTGGAATGAAGTCCAACCACTAATAAATAAATAAATAGATAATAATAATAAATATATATACATATACACATATATACTGTATATAAATATACACACGCATACATACACATACTGTGCACATACACATATCCATGAAATACATACATACATACAGTGTGCCTATATATGTATACACATATATACATACATACATACACATATACATACATCCAGATGACACGTGCAACAAATCTACATTAAATCTACATTACTTATTATTTTTTTTATTCTTTTATTCTATTTATATTGAGGCGGGCGGGGGTGGAGGGGGTTGGGACAGAGTTTGGGGGGGCAAATGATAATGTGTGTGTGTGTGAGTGACCAAGGTGACGCTTGTGTATACTAGGGATAGGAGCGTTAGGAGGGTGGTCTGGGGGGGGAATCATTTTAGTCTGCATAGCACTTTGTGTTGCACCTGTGTATGAAAACTGCTTTGTAAATAAAGTTTGATTGATTGATTGAAAAGGGCCTCAAAAGACTCTTCCACCACGTGTCTATATCCTCATTGGAGATCCGCAGGCCTCCAAAAATGTGATTAGGCATTGCTTTCACTTTCTGAAGTGTCGAATGGTTTGCCAGATTCTCTTTGAGGTCGACCAAAAATCGTGC
Organism: Oostethus manadensis; assembly: GCA_024372805.1. Taxonomy (NCBI): domain Eukaryota; kingdom Metazoa; phylum Chordata; class Actinopteri; order Syngnathiformes; family Syngnathidae; genus Oostethus; species Oostethus manadensis. The sequence goes on from QODF01000105.1 coordinate 1,315,268, forward strand.
CTCAAGGCCTCACCGAACTCCTCCCACACTGGATTTTTTGACTACCCAGAAGTTTCGTAGCGTTTGACATGATGGTAACTTTCAGCTGCCATCCATACTTGGCAAGATTTTCTGCCCGACGTCTTAAATTATTTTGTTGTAATTATGTCAAATTATTTTGTTTTAATTAGAATAATCACTGTTTTCAAATTAATCACGATTAATCACCATTTCACAATAGGACAATTTTTACAGTATTTTATTGAAAAAAAGATAAATTACAGGGCAGGATTATGTACTTGTGTGTATTGACATTGCAAATGAACACAAAATGTAAATCAAGTTAAAAGATGGAATACATGTCTGAAAATCTATTTACCTAACACTGGTTTCTTTAATAACACAATATTTGAATCAGACGTTAACTGCGTTATTAAGAGCAATGAATAATTTTGTTCAAAGACAGTTCAGTTGAATTCACATGTTTTGAATATTCTGGGTTTTCCGAGCACACCTAAATGCAGCAAATTGGTGAGTGATACGAATATCCACTTATTGGTTTTCTTTTTATTTCTGCTTATTTAGACCACACACATATGTACATGAAGACGTTCTTGTGTTGTTTGGAATGTGCATGAATGCATCTCCTAGTCTGTCTAGTGCTAATGAGTAAGTGTCGTTCCGATGACAAATGGACTAGAGACGTGGTTGTGAGTTAGAGATTTATTTGGTGTTGGAATTGCAGCGCTGTTAATGTGTTCAGGTCAGGATAACGTTAGAAAAGAGTGTCTGTCATCATAAGTTGTCATTAGTAATAAATGAATTAATCATTTCATTGAATTAATCATCAGTAATTAATTGAACAAAAAAAAGGACACACCCAAAGCAAAAATAAAACAAACAAGGTGAAATATAAAGGTAAAGACAAAAGTAAGCAAAAGAGGAAAATCCCTTCCACTGATCCCAGAGGTTTAACCCACAGCCAACTTTTCAGAGAACTGAAATTCCCATCTACTTGAACATCCCCAAACAATATTTGAATATTTGCATTGATGCATTTTTAAAAAAATGTATTTTTTATTGGCAAATATACACAAACATTGCACTGCTCCAGTGCGTGAGTTGCAACGTGTCTTAGCACGAAGTTGCATCATTTTCCCAGTGGCATATCCCAGCATGTCCCAGATATCAGTCTCCCATTGCAGACAGGCGTGTCACACTCACATTTACATACCAAGAACACAGACACCCAGCAGTACCACAACACCACACAACAGCTCAATATTTTATAGCCACATGAAATATACCCAAATGTGTGCACGGCATCTGCCATCTTTGTGGCTTGGCAGCCCCCCCAGGAGGCCCGTTTGATGTGTAATTGGGAAGTGTGCTGAATTAATCACCAGTTTATTCCCATTTTAATTGAAATAACAGGTTCAAAAAGCATAGAAACATTGCGAACGACATCACTGAACCTTCCACTGTTGGCTTTATTCTATTTTGCTTTTTGTTCGGTGTGCACACTAAAAGCCCTCTGAGATTCACGGAGACATTGAAAATGACAGGAATCACAGCCAGCTAATGAAGGGATCTTTATTGTGTAAAAGAAACCTTGTCTGACAATTCCGTTGGTGATTCATGTGATGTTGTGAATTGTTCCATGTATGTCATATCATTTTCTTCGTCAGTTAAAAGTGTTAATGCCTCTGTGACTTGGCTGTATAAACCAGAAAACCCTGTGTGGGATTTTGATGATTCCGATGCCAGAAACCTGCAGTGGGTAAAGAAACAATCCATTGCTAGTAGTGTTTAAGTGACGTGGGCATATTACATTAACAATGCAACACATAAAAAGTGAGGATTTGACAAAACATTCTAACATACATACACATATGCTACTGAAGGAGTGAAGCTAAGACACACAAAATGGAAATAATAGACTGATGGGAATGCATTTTTGGAACAAATTTCATGGTACTTCTGTTAGTGTTTGGGCCAGCAGAGAAGGCCTTGCAGGCCCTAACCGTCCATCACTGATATACAGTGTCACTTTCAGGTCCTGAGGCAGCAAAACAGCCCTAGACCATGACACTACCACCACCATATGTTACCACTGATATGATGTTCTTTTTCTGAAATGCGACATGACTTTTACGCCCAAAGTAATGCGACACACACCTTCCAAAAAGTTCAACTTTTATCTTGTCTGACCACGGAGTATTTTCCCAACGGTCTTTTGGATCATCACTATGTTTTCTGGCAAAATTGAGACAAGCTTAAATGTTCAGCAGTGGTTTTCGCCTTGGAACATTTTTGCCCCGTGTCCAGATTCTCGGATTCTTTACTGAGTGTTGTCATATTAACAGCAATTTCACTGCCCCTTAAACTAAAGCATCCCCCATGACAATAGTGAAAGCGGTTGTGCATAACATAGGTACGATATATCGTTACAGAAGATCAATGTCTGGAGGAGGAGGTGAGGGAGGAAGGGAGCGTCTCTCATTGTTCCTGTGTTGTTACTCTTTGAAGCATATCCCAAGCTGACCATATGACAAATGAACACCATTCTAGAATGGCTGTTTGCTGCTTGGCATCTCAGAGTGCTGGGAGTCTGGGGGCATCAGGTTTGAGACTGTCCCTAGTGCACGGGAGGCAGGGCACCTGGGGGCCTATACTCTGCTTAGATGGAAAAGAGGAGCCATAAATCAGCCCATCTGGGGGGCAGCGGACATTGTTTCCAGCCATCTCTGCCCCTGAGGGGGAAGACAGGCCAAAAAGGGTGGGGTTCACATACCTGGGGAGAAAGATAGCAGGCTGAAGACTCTACTAGACCTATGATCTTGTAACCAAGGGGCTTTGAGATAAATGCTGTGAAGAGAGGAACCACCCTGAAGATCCCACCACAACTATTGTTTAACAGGCAATGAAAATAATTCTGGTAAAACCCTTGTTTAGTGTTTAATCTGACATCATGATGTGTACAAATATTTGGTAAATTATATATATAATATATAATTAGTACAATAATAAACTAATTGGTATAATAATATATTTGTTTAAAAATCCAAAAGACAAAAACATTTTTATAATATGTTTATCATTTTTTTCAGGATTTTATTATTAATGTTAATAAAATTAAATTAATTAAATAGTTTTACATATATATGATTAATATAACAATATAAGAATAATAACAATATAATATACTGGTTAAAAACCATTTTTCCTGCTAAATGTAATTGTTGTCTCAGTTTTGAGCTGCATGCCTTTGGAGTTTCTTTTTGTTCCCGTCGAGCCCCATTTAAAAGAAGATTATAATCAATTATACAATAGTACACTGTCCTCATGGCTCTGCATGGCACGTTGACTTCTGATTTCAATGTAAGTAAGTAAGTAGATAATGTAAGTACATAATCAAATATGTAAAGATATCATGATGCAATTATACATTTACATGATGGTCCACAGTTGCAGGTGACACTCAGAGGGCAACCATAACTGCAGTGTGGCCCACAATGTAACTCAGTTTGACGTCCCCTGGATTAAATTCAGCTCCACAACCTATGAGCGTCTATCTTCATGATCCCTTTTGCACTTTTTTTTTTGCTTACACATTGACATTTAAAAAATATATACTATTATATACATGTATATATATATATATATATATAAACCGGACACTGAATGAGCAAAACATCAGCTAAGATTTGCAACTCTAAGCAAATTGCCAACTTCACCCATTTCGCAATACAGGCATCCGAATGAATGAACTGCCAATGAACTACTCTGCTGGGACAAATGCATTTTGGGTAAAAGTTCAAACCGGTGTTCTTTTTATTTTAACCCATATTGCTACTTGTCTTGTATATTTCTTAGCTACCTTTTGATTGTGGACAATCTCATTGTGAGTTCCGTTAGCTCGTGAAAAAGAAAGAGCTACTGTTGAGGGGTGGGATGATTCATCATGGATACATGGATGTATCGATTTATATTCCTGTAATCCAACTACATCGATCTGTGTTGACCAAATTGCCATCCCAGACAAGGTTTCCCTTGTAACAGTTTGATTTGGCCTTAGTCGATTAGTCATGGGGCGCACGGATGACGTAATCGTAAAGCTGAGCGTCTGGGATTTGGTAGGAAAGTTTGTGTGGACGTTATTATAAAGGCAATTTTTTCATAGCATATGGGGTGTATTTTCATTGGTGTACATGCTTGCTAGCTGGATGACTTCTTCCTCTTCAATTTGGTATGGGATTTATCCTGAGTGTTGGGCCACATCCACAGTTTAGTACAACTTTAAGCCTTTTAAACTCATGGATGAGAGCTTCAGTACAAGATAAAAGGTACGTAGCAGCACTAAAGTTATGCTGATGTGCACGTTTGTGTTCTGGTTGTCTGATTGTTTCGAGTTTCTGTGAACAAACCAGGACTCGGGGGCGTGTCGTTTAAGAGTCAGCTGAGGGAGCCACTGTTGTGTTGGCGTGTGTGCTCGTGTGCCAGTTACTGAATTGTTTCGGATGGCAATGATTCGGATCTGTGTTTTGTTGTCCTGTTGACATGTTGTGTGTGATCACCAGAGATAAAATGAGTCATAAATCAGTTTAAGAGTGATATAGGGAACCCAGATCATTTTTTAATTGGGAACCACCATTGCTTTCATTACAAACAACCATTTCCAATTATTTAGCTTGCAGAATTCATTTGCAAGTCAATAACTGGCTGCAGGGCCAGCAGCTTTGAGCCCTGTGATCTCGGGCTCCCACAACCCCTCCGCCCCTCGCACACTGGAAACAAGCCTTCCTCACAATTAATATGAAAGAGTCATGCTCCATACAGTCAACACAATATTCATCTTTTCACATGTTCTTCTGGGTTTTACTTAAACAAGATACTTGCTCTACGTTCTCCATGCTCTCTCTTAGCTAACATCCAAATTAAACCTTCCCCTATATTTACACCTTAAACACGCACGCACACTGATTTTATTTTGGGTTTTTTTTGACAAATTTGTTGTCTATGTGTTGTAGCATTTTATTTTATTGATTGATTTCATTTTCCTTATTGTTTGTATGCCTTATGCAGCACTTTGGTCATCTTTGGTTGTTTGATTCGACTTGGCTCACAGGGCTGACCTTTCTCTCCAGCGCTGGCATTGCAACTGCTTGTATTCACTGCAAATAGAATGAATTGTTAAAATTACTTTTGACTCAGATAGTTAAAAAAAGTTTAAAAAATGAAAGGACCCTGGTGTTTCTCACCCTGCTAAAAGGGCTGAACCGAACTCTTTTCGGTAAAATACTTCCTGCGGGGGCTATTATATCCTCAATGTAATATTACTGACACCTAGTGACGTGTATAATACTACATATCATCACAATGTCTTTACACGCGTCTTCTGAATGCCTTATATTTATATTTTAGTTAATTTATCAATTTTTATGCTTGAAAATGCTTAAAGTACGCAAAGTACAATTTTCTTAAATATGCATGTTTTTTTTTACTAATAATAGGCCGTATTCAACCACAAAACAGCAAAGATTTGTTGAAAAAACATGTCTGAAAAAAATAGGGATATGAGCTTTTGCTTTTGTTTAGTTATATTGCACTACTGACTTTATTAAATAATTGACAGACACAAATAACTTTGCTGATAAAAAAAATATATATACTGTATATTTGTGAATGTTTTTTGTGTGTGTGTTGCTTAAAACGTTTGTCCTGTTTTATTCTGATTCCAGTCAAGATCAACAAATTGTAGGCAAAATCACAAAATCATTCAAGGATCTTGAATGATTTTGTGCTTTTTAGTAAAATTTTTAGTGCAAGTAGTCCTCGTCATCTGTTCACTTAGTTCAGGAGGTCTCCTATGTTGGTGACCTCCAGGCCCAGGTAAGCAAATGAAAAGACAAACTCAACAAACTTGGAGCCAAAGATGGTGGGTGGTGCATCCGGACCGTCACCAACATGCATGAGCTTGTTTTTGGACCACCCTTGACACGCGGTCCAAGCTTCATCACAAGTTTGCAGAACACATGATGAACTCCCTCCAGCTCAGCGTATAGTAGTTGATCAAGGGCATGTTGTCAGAGGAGTCTCTGTCTTTTAGCTCGTAGTCGCCGATCCTGACTCCAGGTAACACAGTTGCTGACACGGAGACAGTTCTCAGAAAAAGAAGAAAGACTGATGAACTTCTGTAGCCAAGGCCACCGACTCCAGCCGCCACCCAGCTCACGTAGCACCCGACCCCTTTGGCCCCTCCTACGAGTGCTGAGCTCATGGGAGGGGGGGACCCCCCCCACCCACGTTACCTTTTCGGGCTGTGCCCGACCGGGCCCCATGGGTGCAGGCCCGGCCACTAGACTACTACCACTAGCTCGCCATCGTGCCCCAGCTCCAGGCCTGGCTCCAGAGGGGGACCCCGGTGACCCGCGCCCGGGCGAGGGAAAACAAAGTCCAATGTTTTTAATCAGGCTTCGGGAAAGACCCAGGACACGCTGGAGAGACTATGTCTTTCAGCTGGCCAGGTAACGCCTCGGCATCCGCCGGGAAGAGCTGGACGAAGTAGCCGGGGAGAGGGACATTTGGGCTTCCCTGCTTAGGCTGCTGCCCCCGCGACCCGACCTCGGATAAGCGGAAGAAAATGGATGGATGGACTGATGAAGTTTGGTAGGAGAATGCATTGACTTTCAGTGTCCATTTACGCTTATCATCTTTGATCCAGTTAACATAAAACATAGTCTGTTTGCTCTCCTTTTACAGTTTGTTTGGCCAAGTGTGAACATCTCAGTTGGTAAAACAATCTGCTGTAGAAAGGAAAGAGCTACCAGTGTGTGTCACCAGAGACGTCACGTTGTCTTTGGTGCAGGAGGTTGTCAGGGGTTAGGGTTAAAGTAAAACCGCGCTTTTTTTTCGAACGTTGCCCGTCAGCCACAATTCTTAGAGTATGTGAAATATGACGTGTCTTTCCCTTTTCTGTGCCTCTAAAGAGAGGAAAAACAGCTAGCATGCTAATGCTAGTAATGCATGCAACGGGACCCACCGATTTTGACTCACTCTTAAAAAAAACCCTCCCAAAACAATGTTCTACTTTTCTGACGTAGTGACAGGGCACCTCACTCCCAACACCTCATGCCACTACCGGGAGTTTACGTAGGCTGTGAGTTTTAATCTAATTTCCCGGCTAAGCTCAGCCTTGTTCTGAAAGATACAGCCATCCCATCAGTCGACATCCCAGTGAGAGCGAACATTGAATCAGTGAGATTCCAAATTGCGCAACTATACGTAAAAATTTCCAACAACGCCACAAAAAGTGGCTAGAATTGTCGCTAGTCGCTTTTGAGAAAAGGTGTGGTCAAGGTGGGCTGGAATGCTGGAATCTAACGACAAAATCACCAAGTTGGCAACACTGCCAGTAAGGAAGCTCCGGTAAAGCTTAAAAGGACAAAAATACGCCAATACAGTATTCTGTACGTATTACATGTTATCATGCATGTACCTATTACTACATGCTCACAGCATGTAAACGTTTTGGGGGGTCTTTTAATAGATGGCTTTATAGGCAGAATATGTGAATCCCATTACATGCATTGTTAACTGCATCGTGCTAACACTTTCTCTCTATTTAGAACGCACAGAAAAGACAAGTGTTTATGTCTCATCATGTGTTTATGATGGGCAAAAGTCCAGAAAAAGTGCAGTTTTCATTCACGGGTTAGGCTTTAGGCGATACTGGACTACAAGTGTGAATGCTACCGAAACAACTTTTGTTGCAAAGTCAAACTCAATGCGTGGTATTGTCACTGGTTGCCTCACTTCCCCCCTCCTGTTAAATCGAGGACAATAGACAGATGTTTTCCAGTATGTCATCAAACGTAGGTTTTTTTCAGTACTGCCTGTCAAAACACTGTCCCTTTTCCTGCAAATGTCACCGCTAATTTACTAAGTTCTTCGAGGTACACACTTCCGCTCACACCTTCCTCAGCATTGGCAGTTGTAAATCTTGAGTGTGCACGCTCGGCGAGATCTGACGCTTCTTGTATAAAAGTGTCACTTGAGACTGGGAAGGAAGGGGTTGCGCAATTAGCCAGCAGTTAACATGTTTATCTGTCAGCCCAAAGACGGGAGAGAGAAGACGGGAGATGGGGTGCGCCGCCGCCCCTGTCGACTTTAAACAGGCTATTAAATCATTTCACAGAATACAGCCTCACTTACAAAAAAAGATGCCAGTGCTTCCTCCCTCACCCTCCTGTGCCTGCCAATTAGGAGAAGAGCCCCCTCTTCTTCAGCATTTATTACACCTATTCAGTATTTTGTATGCCACTATCAGTTTTCCATAACTAGCCCGAAGAAAGACCAAATGCTCCATTTGGTGTGATTTGTTGCCCTGAATGCCCGCTTCTTCGTCTGAGGCCAGGCTGGCTAAGAGCTGTGCAATGGGGCACCCCTGCTGTTTTATCAAGTCTATTGAATCTGTAATGAAATAAGCGGGCGTAAGAATGACAGTAGAGGGAGGGTAAGCAGAGGTAAAAGTAGCAATCTGATCATTTAAGCACAGTAGAGCTGCACCCTGCATGGAGGAAGCTGACAATTTAAAGGCAACACAAATCAATGCACGGTGATGGGGTGAGGAGGCGCCATTGGTCCTCGGGTAGTCATTTATGCAGTGAGAATGTTAGCCAATTTGAACATCTTCAAGGACTCACAGCACTTTTTTTTGCAAGCTTCAAAGAATTAACATCCCTCCGGTATGATTTGTAAACTTAATGTCTCTGTGTGGCCTTCTCTGAAATTCCTCTGGGTGTTTTGCGATGGTAGTCTTAGTTTCAGGCCCGATTTAAGTAGTATTTTAAATTTTGTTATGTTTATTGGTCAAAAGTTTGCATATAACCATCCTGGGCTTGAATCCATCCATCCATTTTCTTTCGCTTATCCGGATCCATTTGGCAGGGGCAGTGGTCTCAGTAGGGAATCCCGGGGCTCTCAGTCTCCTGCTCTTTTTGCAGTATGGTTGACGGTGGTGTGGTTTTATAATTGTTTCCCCATGTCGGCACACAATATTGTAGATATAATAATACATAGCCTAGGTTTCCAAAGTGGGGTACGCCCAGTAATAGGGTGTACACGAATACAAACTGAAAACAACTAGCATCTAACGCGTACAATTACAAGTGCCTGAATGTCTGCCGGCTCAAGGAAAACGGAGAAGAAGTGAGACGTGAGGTTGTTCATTGCTCTCTGTGCATCATATGAATAAATATGAACAGCACTTAAAGGTAACTCCAGACTGTCTTTGATCATTCTGGAGCTTATCATTGGTTTAGCATTTGCCATTCTGGGATTTCTTCGATTCATTTTGATAATTGTCTTCCGTTTTCTGCCACGTGAAAATTGATCAAAATGTTTATTGGTCAAACGTTTGCATTCAAAAATCCCGTGCTTGAATCCATTCATCCATTTTCGTTTGCTTACTTGGGTCCATTTTGAAGTCTCAGTAGGGAATCCCAGACCTCCCAGTCTCCTGCTCTTTTTTGCAGTATGGTTAGTGATGGTGATGTGAAAACAATTAGAATCTAAGGCTTACAAGTGCCTGAATGCCTCATGGAGAACGGAGAAGAAGTGAGACAATGGAGTATTTACTTAGGTGTGGAGCTGCAGCGCCGATTGTGGCTGAATAAGCTAATACAAGAGCTGCAACTCCTACCGCACTTGCTGCAGGTGTGATCAGCGGTTGGGACTATGGCAGTAACAGAATGTGTTTTCTACTTTTTGCGGCTCTTTCTTTCCTCACGCTGGGTCACCTCTCTTCTCCTCGGCCAGCTTGACCCCGTTGACATTTGCACGCCAGCTAGAGCGGTCGCTGATTCAAGAACTGCCGCACGACTTCAGATCCCTCTTGCAGACATCGTTGTAGCGCAGGGCGGGTCGTCCAGTTGGCCGTGTTCCTGTGGTGAGCTCGCCGTAAAGAATGTCCTGTGGAAAGCAACGTTGAGCTCCGCGTCCACGTATAGGTTGCTAGATATGGTGGGGCCAAGGTATGTGAACTTGTCCTCCACCTCCAAGGTGAGATTAATGGTGATTTGGAGAGTGGTGCTAACATTCTGACCCATGATGATGGTCTTCTTCAGACTGATGGTGAGGCCGAACTCTCTGCATGCCTCGGAGAAGCAAGTGATGAGACATAGAAGGGAGCCTTCAGTGTGAGCAGCAAGGGCGTCGTCATCAACAAAAAGCATCTCCCGGATGAGGATCCTGTGCACCTTGGTCTTTTCTCTGAGGTGGGGAAGGTTTAATAGGTTCCTGTGCACCGTATGTGGAGAAAGATGCCTTCTTTGGACTCACTGAATGCGTATCGCAGGAGTAAGGAGAAGAATACTGTATCTCAAACAGTGTCGGCCCAGGACACACCCATGTTTCACACTGCTCTTGATCGGGAAGGTGTCTGATGATGATCCATTGTACCGAACTGTGCCGAACGTGTGGGACGACTGAACCGTCTTCAGGAGCTTGGACATCCAATCTTGTGAAGGACGGTGAAGAAGCCAGACTGACTGATGAAGTCAAATGCCTTGGTCAGGTTGATGAAGGCAAGGAACAAGGGACGTTGCTGTTCACTGCACATTTCTTGAAGCTGCCTGAGGGAGAACACAATGGTCAATGGTTGATCCCTTGGCACAAAACCCACACTGTGAATCGGGATACACACGGTCAGAAAGTACCTTCAGGCAGTTAAAAACTACCCTGGAAAATACTTTTCCGACAAAGGTGGAGATGCCCCAGGAGGGAGCATTGTTTAGCAGCCTTCACTGCCGGGTACTTTCCCACAGGCAGGTCAATGGCCTTGGTGAGCTCCTCAATGGTGGGTGGAGAGTCGAGTTCATCCGTGGTGGGCAATGTGCTCCATAGCTGTGTCGGTGATGCTATTTTCTCTGTGCCCATAGTGTTTAACCCATCTTTCCATCTGTCTGCCCCGGTCCTTTATGATTTTGTCGGTGGTGGACTTGAGGGGTGCGATCTTGGTGACACTTTTTTTCTGATTCTGACTTGGTCCAAAGCCTTTCTTTATCCCCTCATACATGCCACGAATGTCTCTGCAGTCCGCTGAGGTCTGGATGTCGCTGCAAAACTTCAACCATAGTTGTTGGCGCATCAGCATCTGGCGACCTTCTTGGTCTTGTTGTAGGCCTCCCTGTAGGCAAACAGTGTTTTCTTACTGGACTTCCTCTTGTACTCAAGAAGTGCAACACCCTTGCCGGCTATGTCAGGTTCCATCTCTTCAATCCCAGCCTTGAACCAGTCCTCGTTCTTCCATGCTCTTTTCCCAAAGGTGTCTGAGGCGGTCGGGTATACGCATCGCGAATGAAGTCCCAGCGAGCTGTGGAACAGTGTGTGGGGCAATCTTCAAGGGCCTCGTTGATGATCTCAGCGAAGTGTTCCCGCAGCTCAGGCCTTGAAGTTCTGGCAGTGTCAATGTGGGGCAAGGCCTTCTGCTTGGAGCGGTATATCGGGCTGGGGGGGAGACGCACCATGCTGCCAACCAGAGAATGGTCAGTGTCTCAATCAGCACTATGTGCGTGCAGAGCAGATTGTTCAGCTTGGGTTTCCTGGTGATGATAAGGTCCAGTTGGTGCCAGTGCTTTGACCTGGTATGTCGCCAAGACACTCCGTGGTGGAGCTTGGTGGAAAAGAAAGCGTTGGTGATGGCAAGGTCATGAAGTGAGCAAAGCTCAAATAGCGGCTGTCCGTTGCCATTGATCCTCTCGACACCAAAGTGTCCAATGCAACGTGGCCAGGAGGTGTGGCGGCTGTAGAGTTAAGTGTAGGGGTGTAGACGCTGAGATGTGAATAGGTCCCGATGGGGTAGTGAAGTAAAGTGAGAGGGTGCGCTCGGTTCCCTGAGAAGGAGGTTCGACTGATGACAGGGGGGAGTTGCGGACTGCGACGCTAACCCCGTAGAGTTGTCACTTGGCCTTGCCAGAGTAACTTATAGTTTTCTCCTGAAGACTGCAAGTAGAATCGAGGCTTGTCTCCTGGTTGGCGGCAATGTCCATGTTTTGCTTGGCCAGCTCACGGTTGATGGTATTTCTGGCGTCGTCAACTTGCTAGAGGTCGTCAGAAAGCCCAGGATACATTGTTCTGACGTTCCACGATTTCTCTTTCTATTGGTGTTTGCCTGGTGCTCAATTTTACTACAAGCCTGTCGATTTTGTCTAAGCTTCACGCATCCAATGAAGCAAGCAAGTTGTTGCGGGGTAGTACCTTGCTGCACGTGGGCTTCCCGGGTTTAGGCGGGCAGTAACTTCCTATTGGAGTGAGAAGACTCCTCCCACCATCGAGAGTGACCTCTAGCACCCGGCTCTACGCTAAACAAGCCAGGGCTTATTACTGGTGACTGCTGCTCAGTGCTGCTCGTATTGAGCCTATGCTGAAACAAAAAAGCTGGTGTGACCTTTCCAGGTGCAGGCCTAGGCAAGTGGTCTGGAGATCCTGGAGTTCCCAGTGCCAAGATCCCCCTCTCGGGATTGCTGCTAGATTCGGAGGGAAAGGCAAGACAATAAGCCGGTATCAGCGCAGCTGCAGGAGGTGCCAGAAGAGATCGCAGAGCTCATCCAACTGCCTACGGATCTCCGTACCGGATTTTTTTTCTGGGTTTACTCCCATAGCCTTTGATCAACCAAGGGCGACCTGCAAGACAACAGGAAACTCGTTTCTGGACGAGGTTGTTCGTATCCCGTACAGATGCGTAGCACAGGAAAGCATCTGCCCACTGCACACACTTGTTTCTAATTGCCATCTGAATGCCATGGTTGGTAAAAATTAATACATCCAACAGTTGATGGGGTTTGCAATTTAATCCATATTTTATCTTTCTAAAATGCAATGTCTTCAAAACAATTCAATGATTGGACTGGAAGTGAAAACAATTATGTAATGTTAATATTATTTACAGTGAAACCCTGGGATACAAATGAGAGCGAGAGCCGGGGAAATTAATTTGTTCTAACGTCAAACTATGAAATTACTCGACAACCAAAGTGTTGCAGAAAACAGATTGCTAGCTTGCATTTTGTTACCAAACAAAAACATACCTGAAGTGTCTGCCCTTCACCCCGAAAGCATGCCACCAAATTCATTGTCGTTTTTCTCTCCTATTCTCAGTGACATTATCTGGCATTAAATTGCTTCAAAACAGGAGTGGGAGGTGAGAAGGATCCATCCGGCTCAACATCAGTGATGGTGTTAGCTGCAGTGAGTTCAACAAACGACCAGATGAAGTACTGTTTTTAGTATAATTTTATTTCTACATGGCAAACAAGTTACCAGTAGGTGCAGTAGATTCTCAGAAAACAAACAAGACCCAGCATTCATGATATGCACGCTCTTAAGGCTGTGCAATTGGCCATTTAGTTGAAAGGGGTGTGTTAACAAAAACAGCAGTGTCTGCCGTTGATTTACAAACTAAAAACTTGTTGTACAAACTTTCTAGAATTTGGCAATCCTGTGAAGGACTAAACTAATATTTTGTTTTATAAGTGCTTTGCATCTGTCTGGCATGGACTCAACCAACTTGTGGCACCTTTCAGCTATTATTCCCCTCCAACATTCTTTAACAACATTCCATGTTCTCCATAACATAAATTTTATTAGTTTGGAACCAACATGTTGCTGGTTTACTAGTGTGTTTGGAGTGATTGTCTCGTTGAAACAGCCATTTCAAGGGCATGACCTCTTCAAGTATTTTGACATATGCAAACTGATCCGTGATCCCTGCTATGGGATAAATAGAGGGAGAAACATGGCCATATCATGATGCTTCATTGTCTTCACTTGAATTCAGAGTTTGGGGGTCGTCTCACAAACTGTCTGCAGCCCTTGGACCCAAAAAGAACAATTCTACTCTCATCAGTCCACAAAATGTTCCTCCATTTCTTTTTAGACCAGTTGATGTGAACTTTGGCAATGTATCCGCAACGGGGCACAAGCCAGTGTCTTATAGTGCCGGTCCCAAGCCTGGATAAATACAGAGGGTTGTGTCAGGAAGGGCATCCGACGTAAAACTTTGCCAAACCAGAACATGCAAATCAGACAAATGACTTCCATACCGGATCGGACGTGGCCCGGGTTAACAACGCCCGCCACCGGAAGGTGTGTCCGTAGGAGGAGAGAGAAGAGGAATGCTAAGAGTCTAGAACTAAGAGTTGGGACTTTGAATGTTGAAACTATGACAGGAAAAGGTAGAGAATTAGTTGACATGATGCAGGAGAAGGAAGGTAGACATATTGTGTGTCCAGGAGACCAGGTGGAACGGTAGCAAGGCTAGAAGCTTAGGAGCAGGGTTCAAGCTGTTCTATCATGGTGTAGATAGGAAGAGAAATGGAGTAGGGGTGATTTTGAAGGAGGAGTTTGCTAGCATCGTCCTGGAGGTAAAAAGAGTGTCAGATAGAGTGATGAGCCTGAAGCTAGAAATCGAAGGTGTGATGTTCAATGTTGTTAGTGGGTATGCTCCACAGGTAGGATGTAAGATGGAGGAGAAAGAGAAATTCTGGTCAGACCTGGATGAAGTGATGCAGAACATCCCTAGAAGTGAGAGAGTTGTCATTGGTGCGGACTTCAATGGGCATGTTGGTGCAGGAAACAGAGATGATGAGGAGGTGATGGGCAAGTTTGGTATCCAGGAGAGGAACGCTGAAGGACAGATGGTGGTCGACTTTGCAAAAAGGATGGAAATGGCTGTAGTGAATACTTTCTTCCAGAAGAGACAGGAACATAGGGTGACCTACAAGAGTGGAGGTAGGAGCACACAGGTAGACTACATCTTGTGTAGAAGGTGTAACCTGAAGGAGGTCAGTGACTGCAAAGCAGTGGTAGGTGAGAGTGTAGCCAGACAGCATAGGATGGTGGTGTGTAGGTTGACTCTAGTGGTGAGAAGGATGAAGAGGGTAAAGGCAGAGCAGAGGACAAAATGGTGGAAGCTGAAAAAGGAGGAGTGTTGCGTGACTTTTAGGAAGGAGTTGAAAAAGGCTATGGGTGGCCAGGAAGTCCTTCCAGATGACTGGACAACTACAGCTACTGTGATCAGGGAGACAGGTAGGAGAGTACTTGGTGTGTCATCTGGAAGGAAAGTAGATAAGGAGACTTGGTGGTGGAATGAGGAGGTGCAGGAGTGTATACAGAGTAAGAGGTTAGCTAAGAAGAAGTGGGACACTGAGAGGACTGAAGAGAGTAGACAGGAGTACAGAGAGATGCAGCGTAAGGTGAAAGTAAAGGTGGCAAAGGCCAAACAAGGGGCTTATGATGACTTGTATGCTAGGTTGGACAGCAAGGAGGGAGAGAAAGATCTATACAGGTTGGCAAGGCAGAGGGACAGAGATGGGAAGGACGTGCAGCAGGTTAGGGTGATGAAGGATAGGGATGGAAGGGTATTGACAGGTGCCAGTAGTGTCATGGGAAGATGGAAAGAGTACTTTGAAGAGTTGATGAATGAGGAAAATGAAAGAGAACAAAGAGTAGAAGAGGTGACTGTTGTGGACCAGGAAGTAGCAAAGATTAGTAAGGAAGAAGTGAGGAGGGCATTGAAGAGGATGAAGAATGGAAAGGCACTCGGTCCTGATGATATACCTGTGGAGGTATGGAAGTGTCTAGGAGAGGTGGCAATAGAGTTCCTGACCGGGTTGTTTAACAAGATCTTAGATAATGAGAAGATGCCTAAGGAATGGAGGAGAAGTGTGCTGGTGCCCATTTTTAAGAACAAGGGAGATGTGCAGAGTTGTGGCAACTACAGAGGAATAAAGCTGATGAGCCATACAATGAAGTTATGGGAAAGAGTAGTTGAAGCTAGACTAAGGGCAAACGTGAGCATTTGTGAGCAGCAGTACGGTTTTATGCCAAAAAAGAGTACAACAGATGCAGTATTTGCTTTGAGGATGTTGATGGAGAAGTACAGGGAAGGTCAGAGGGAGCTGCATTGTGTTTTTGTAGATCTGGAGAAAGCTTATGACAGGGTGCCCAGAGAGGAACTGTGGTATTGTATGAGGAAGTCTGGAGTGGCAGAGAAGTATGTTAGAGCGGTGCAGGACATGTACGAGGACTGTAAGACAGTAGTGAGGTGTGCTGCAGGTGTGACAGAGGAGTTCCGAGTGAAGGTGGGACTCCATCAGGGATCAGCTCTGAGCCCCTTCTTGTTTGCTATGGTGATGGACAGGCTGACGGACGAGGTTAGACAGGAATCTCCATGGACTATGATGTTTGCAGATGACATTGTGATATGTAGTGAGAGCAGGGAACAGGTGGAGGAGAAGCTTGAGGGGTGGAGGTTTGCCCTGGAAAGGAGAGGAATGAAGGTCAGCCGCAGCAAGACGGAGTACATGTGTGTAAATGAGAGGGACTCAAGTGGAAGAGTGAGGTTACAGGGAGAAGAGATAAAGAAGGTGGAGGATTTTAAGTACTTAGGGTCAACAGTCCAGAGCAATGGAGAGTGTGGAAAAGAGGTGAAGAAGCGTGTGCAGGCAGGCTGGAATGGGTGGAGAAAAGTGTCGGGTGTGATGTGTGATAGAAGAGTTTCAGCTAAAATGAAAGGAAAGGTGTACAAAACTGTGGTAAGACCAGCGATGTTGTTTGGTTTAGAGACAGTGCCGCTGAGGAAAAGACAGGAGGCAGAGCTGGAGGTAGCAGAGATGAAGATGCTGAGGTTCTCTTTGGGTGTGACCAGGATGGACAGGATCAGGAATGAGCACATCAGAGGGACAGCACATGTTAGAGGTTTTGGAGATAAAGTCAGAGAGGCCAGACTGAGATGGTTCGGACATGTCCAGAGGAGAGATAGTGAATATATTGGTAGAAGGATGCTGAGTTTTGAATTGCCAGGCAGGAGGCCTAGAGGAAGACCAAAGAGGAGGTTTATGGATGTAGTGAAAGAGGACATGAAGGTAGTTGGCGCAAGAGAAGAGGATACAGAAGACAGAGTTAGATGGAGGCAATTGATTCGCTGTAACGACCCCTGAAGGGATAAGCCCAAAGGAAAAGAAGAAGAAGATGTGAACTTTGGCAAATTGTAACCTCTTCTGCACGGACAGAGGAATTTTAGGATTCTTGTAATTTTGGGGATTCTTGTAAATAGATTAGCTTCACACGGACGTCTTCTAACTGTCACAGAACTTACAGGTAACTCCAGACTTTCTTTGATCATCCTGTAGCCGATCGTTGGCTGAGCTTTTGCCCTTCTGGTTATTCTTCCATCCATTTTGATAGTTCTCTTCTGTTTTCTTCTCACCAATCAACGTTTTAATCCAAGTACTCTGTTCTTCTCAACAATGTCTTGAACGACAGGCTTTCAAAAAAAATGCATGGTCAACAAGTGCTGGTTTCATCCTTACGTAGGGGCCACCTGATTCACTCATGTTTTTTTTCACAAAATTGATCACTGATCCTGATTGAATGCCACATTCAATCATTTTAGAGCGTGCACATCAAGAATGCTGAGTCTTGTTTGTTTTTTGAGAATCTACTGCACCTACTGGTAACCTGTTTGCCATGTAGCAATACAAATATACTAACATCAGTACTTCATCTGGTTAGTCACATCGCACTGCACTTATTCTGAACAATACTCTATCTAGTTGTCAGTGCTCAAGTGAAATTTTATCAAAATGTGACCATGCAAAACACATATTTTTAATCCAGTATTACAATAACATTTTTTAACCAGTAATAATGTTCAGTATTTAAGTCAATTAAGATAAAAATGTTTTTATCTGTGCTGGAGTAGGGGTACGTGGCTTCAAGTCAAACGTCTGAAGGGGTACGTGACTCTATATTATTAACAATAAATCATTTGTATTTTTGGTCCAGCTCCGTTCAGTATTAAAATGCTCGGTGACATCTGTGTTATTTAATAATTGTTGTGGATTGGATTCACAGTATATACTGTAGCGCCTCCTTTAAAGGTACCCAAAACACTTCAAAGTGATGTCATTATTAATTCACTGGTAATCTATATCCTGTTTAATGTTTGCTCTGTACCCACCAGCATCGCTGTCTTTACAGCTGGAGGTGGATGCAAACAACACCAACAACATTTATAGTTTCATGAAAAAATGTTTTGGATTTGTAAGCAGCATTTTTTGGTAAAATTATTTTGTTTGCAAATCCTTCCATTCATCTTTTTTTTTCTTATCCAGGTGTGGGTTGCAAGAATCTTTTTTTTTAAATTCCAAACCCGTCATTTTCGTATGCAGATCTTTTGTTTGCACATCTTTGTTTTCTGCTTTTACAGCTATTATTTGTGTGAATGGCTAAAAAAGACACACATTTATTTCCATGGTTTTCAGGTGAGACAAAATTGAAAATAGGAATGTCACTGTCAAAGCATAGAAGCATCACATGGAATGATTAAGATGAAAACACAAGTCATATGCGTCCCATTAATAGCTTGTATTGTAGTGGGATGTCAACGTTGAATGACACTTATCCAAATCTTGTAACTGCTACCAGCGATTGAGTCCCTGAGAAAAACAAGCTGCAATAATGACACAGCTTTTTGAACAGCCCTTTGGGAGGAACGGCTCATCAAGATGCAGATCCCTTCAAAAAGCCATAAATCCCATTTCTTGATTTCATATGATTTTGCTTTTCACCCGTCATCAAATCAGAATAGATTGCAATAAGGACAAAAATGAGACGTGGGCCTGGGAGTGTGCACGAGGCCAGTGAGAGTTTAGTGTATGCATCAAACATAACCCCTCCATTCTCTATTTCCAGGGCAAGACTTGGCTATTGCCCCTGGCTCGCTACTATGGGTCTCTGAAGAGGATTGTGCGGGTCCACATCTCATCTATCAGTGACACTATGGGCTGACGGAGCACTTATTCACGCTCACTCATGAATATTCAATCTACCCCCACTTCAAGGATGCATAAGACATATCTATACACAGGAGATGAGAACGCCACCTCTCCCATTGTGTCATACGGCATATTTTTCTACCTCCCTCCTTCTGTTTTTTTTTTATACACGTGTAATATAACATTAGAAGCAACATAGCGGCCTTCATTTCAAACACGTTTCATTAGAGGTGTCGACCTGGAGACATTTTTTGTGCAAGCCAACACAATCCTGCACTGTTGGCACATTGGGAAAATCCCATTCGTCCTTTGTCAGCACAAACACTTCAATGTGAAGCTTTCACTCCTGAGTAAGCAGTGAATCTCCTCATGAGTCACAAGAAATACATGCAGACCTCTCCCTCATCAACAGGGACACTTCGTTGCTATCCTTTATCTTTCCTGTCGTTAAGGTGACCACTTCACAGAACACTGAACATTTTCTTAAACTGGACGTAGAAGGCACAACATTAACTTTACATACATTTCTCTAGGGCTGCAACTAACTATTGTTTTTTAGTTGATTAATTGAAAGCTTGTTTTGATTAATCCAGTATCTGTTCGGCGCTAAATGAACCAAATCAGTACGAAGCAAACACAAATAGGTGGTTTGGTCCGCAACATGTCAGAAAACAGGCAAAACTATCTGTTGCTGTTTTCCAAAGCCAAATCAGAGGTGTCTTATATCTTGTTAAGAGCTGCAACAATTAACTAGTGATTAATAAAACAATTAATCAACAACTATTTTGGTAACGTTTTGATTAAAATTCACAAAGGCTTAGAATTATACATGCTCAAATACGTACATTCACCAGAGTCTTAAAATGAGGGCAAATTACGGTTCATGTTGTTTACAGTACTTACAGTACAGAGATGTTCAAAAACCTTAACTTGTTCGCAAACATCACTTATTTATGCGTGCATTCCAACGTCCATTCCTGCCATGAACTAAAAACTGCAGTAAAACATGTAAGAAAAAACTTTGTGGACTACGGTAATCCCTCGCTATGTCGCACTTTGAATTATGCGGCTTCATTCTATCACAGTTTTTCAAAAAGTATATTAATTCATACATCATGCTGTTTTTTGCGGCTAAATATGATCTATTCTTAGTTCAAAAAATAAAGCATAAAGCAAATTATTTGTATTTTTTGCTAAAATAAGGCATTTCCAAGCATAAAAGTGGGTAAATGAAGTAAAATACAAATTCAGAAGACACATTCAAAGACGTTGTGATATGTGGTATTCTACACTAGTCACTAGATGTCAGTAATGTTATTGTAATGTTGGGCGAAAAACATGTACCAGACTTGATTCCCAAAACAACAGGTTTTTACTGCAGGTTTGAATGATCTCACAACAGGCACAATTATACACGGGCTACTGTTGCGACCATAAGGCAAGGCAAAGCATTGCAAGTTTTTTTATAGAGCATAATTTGTACACAGGGCAATTCAAAGTGCAAATCATTCCATATAAAACAATTTTGTTCTGAAATCATTACACAAAATTCCTTAAATCATTCTATACAACAAAAAAACATAAAATGAAGAGTGTGTTACGCCTGTAGCGTGAAGGTACAGGTGTGGATCCTAACCCCGGATGCAGAGGGGAGACAACTCTAGATGAAAAAAATGTTTAATAAAACACAGGAGTGGTAAAAAAATACAGTAAATTAAAACTATGGCGCATCATAGAGTCCGGATGCACCGCGGCAAAAGAGGGAAGTAGCAGAGACCAAAAAGAGTAACAGAATGCTCGTTGAGCGACGGGTGGGCCACTGAATGAGCAGATAGGAAGGCTATCGGTAACAAGAATGTAAAAAGTACAAAAAGAACGCCAAGGAGGATGTCTAGTGAAACGAGGTGACACAAAGCGTGGCCAGAAGCACCCAAAGCGAGGAATAATCCACGCCATCCAGAAGCAGCCGAGGTCGCTAAGTAGGAGGGTAGATGGGATGCAACTGTGCTCATCCAGAATCTCTGCCCATCTCAGGAGAAGCAGCGTCTAAAAAGAAACAGAAAAACAGACGCAGCTGTATGGAGCAACACAAAAACCCACTAAAAATACTGCAAAATAATAAAAAGGCAAACATGTCACAGCAGAGCGTGACAGAGTACAGGTGCACATTTGAATAGAAGTGTTTTCAGCCTGGATTTGAACACTGCCTCACATCTTTTGAAAGACTGTCCCAGATTTTGGCAGCATAAAACTGAAACGCAGCCTCACCATGTTTCACTTTTACACAAGCATAGCTGTTTTAAAGTCTATTGTCTGAACAGCAGGGCGCCAGTGCAGAGTATTGGTCATATTTCCTGGTTCTAGTCAGGACTCGAGTAGCAGCATTCTGGATGTACTGCAGCTGTTTTACGGCTTGTTTAGAGAACCCAATGAAAAGGCTGTCATAGTCTGGCCTGCATGGAAAGGCATGGATTAGTCTTTCTAAATCGGATTTAGACATTATTCCCTTGATTTTGGCAATGTTTTCGGTGGTAAAAAGCAGCCGATGTTATTTATTTAATGTGACTGTTAAAGTTCAGGTGTGAGTCCGTTATTACCTCTAGATCGCTAAACTTATGATTAGGTTTTATAGAAAGTATTAAAGCGACTAAAAACTTTCTCTTTGTTTCTGTGTGCCAAAGACGATGACTTCAGTTTTGTGAGTTTAGCTGAAGTTTTGCATCCACACACTTATCTGTTTGATGCAGTGACAAAGTCAATTTGTAGGAGCATGTTCACCTGTCGTCAGTGACACATAGTATCATCTGCATAGTTGTAGTAGGACACAACAATAAGGGTCCCAGGACTAACCCCTGGGAAACCCCACAGGTCATAGCCATTTAGTCTGAGAGACAATTACCAATTCCAACAAGTACTTGCTGTCCTCCAGAGAGTACTTCAACCAGTTCAGAGCAGTACGAGAGATGCCCACCCTGTTTTCTAACCTCTGTAATAAGATCACATGGTCATCTGTGTGACAGGCAGCGCTCAGGTTTAGAAGAACTAAAACGATGATTGCGCCTGCATCTAGTTCAGTTCAGTGTTCAGATAACATTGTCACCTTGATCAGACATGTCTCAGTGCTTCAGTGCTGCGGTGTGCCCTAAAGCCGCATCAAACACATTGTTAGACAGGAGAAAGTCAGTCAGCTGTTGGTGTACAACCTTTTCTAAGACTTTTCCCAAGAATGGCAGATTTTATAAGGGCCGATAGTTGTTAAGTACTGTGGCATCAAGACTGCTCTCCTTCAAAAGAGGCTTATTGACAGCAGGTTTTAGGGCCTTTGGAAACGTTCCAGTCTGAAGTGAGATTTTAACTACATGAGTGAGCTGTGTAGAAAACTGCTCAGCACAGACTTTAGAAATGTAGTGGATATCTCATCAAGTCAGTACGTTGATGGACTCAGATTGCAGATTCAACTGTGTTGTCAATGACGGGTGTGAAATGTGTCTAGAAGGCTGTAGAATAGTTATTTGTGTTGCGGAAACGATTGTTGGTTGCAGACACGTAGCTTTTCTTTGTAAACCTTATAATGAACCAGTAGCTTTGACTTGCACCATTTCCGTTCGAATCTCTGGCGCTCCCTTCTCTGTGCCGTGACAAACTCTTCCTTTCTCCGGGACACCATTCGGCTAATTTTAACTATTCTAACATTGACATGGGCAATGGTATCCAAAACATTTACAACACCTAAACGTATAGGAGCTCAACAGATCATCAGTGATGGAACACCGTGTGTTTTCAAACCTAACCCTTGCCTTAAACTTTTGCTGTCATTAATGAGTCTCCCTTGAACAACTGCAAACCCAACTACTGGTTTGGGAGTAACAAACGGGTCAAAAAACCACAAACGTGATCAGATCAAGGAACATTAGCTCTGTTTTGTCAAGCCATGTCTCAGATGAAAACATAAAATCAAGATTGTAATAGGAAATTAAATGATAAATTGAAAAAGATCTGTTACTTCTGACATGGAGTACAGCATGTTTAAGATTAGCTAGAGTTGTACTCGGCTCTGTGTATTTACAAGGGATATGGATTTGATTGCTTTAATTGGTCTATCTAATTGTCTCTTATCTAATCATTTTGGTGACAGTAGTTATTGTTTTAGGGGAGAACACTCCATCCCTGGGCCTCTAGCTGATATGAGGACTGAAGGGAACCATTATCATCTCTGATTTCTCCAAGCTTTCAAGACGGTCAGGAAAACTCGAGGGTGATGGGGAGACAGGAACCGTAGTGAAGTATCTCTAGAGGGTGTAGATACAGCGGGCCTGTGGTGAAGCTGAGGGAGGAGCTGCTGCAACTGAAACCTAAATTCGGGATTATGGAGGTGCAGCTGTGGTTGCTGTGGCAAGGCAAATCAAAAGTTCTTCTCTTGTTTTTCTTCTTGTCTTTTGGTGGCAGCACAGGATCTGGTCCAGGCCCATTGTGATGCCTCAAAGCCTGGAGGAGGTTATCTGTCAGTCGTCTCACTCCACCTATGTTCAGGTGTGGGCCCTTTCCTTTAAACAGATCCTCTCTTTGCCAGTAGAAACTGAAATTCTCAATGAAGTGCAGTCCTCTGGACTCACAGACTTTCGACAGTCATGTGGTTAACTGAGGAAGCCGCTTGAAATTGCTCATCCTCCTGTCAATGTTTGGGAGAGGTCCACTGATGAATGTTGGTATCTCCACTCCACTGAAATAGTTCATCCTTTTTTTTAAGTCAGACTGTCTTTAAAGTCTTTTTTAAGGTTTCAGTCTGACATTCACTGCACCCAGACACATGAGTCACCCCTTGGTGTTTTGCCAGTTCTTCAGGTAGCAGTTTTGTGACGTAAGAGGCAGTGGAATTTGAAGTAGCTATTTTGTTTATGGCTATTGTTGACCTTGACACATGACACAGTATTTTTGTCTGTCTTCCGCTTTATGCTGACTTAATGGTCACTGTTGTGAACATTTACAATATAGTCATCTCTCGGTTTGTCATCCACAGTCACATTTGAGTCTGACAGTGGTAAAAATCAGTTTGTTAGCTTTTTTTTGAATGCTGTTACATCACCATAGATACCAGCACTTGAGTTGGCTCCAGTTTAGCAATAAGTCTATTATAAGTGTCTTTACAGAGTCTTGGAAAAGACGCTGTATTGTTTAAGTTGTTCGAAACAGTTTTTTCACCCTTTCCTTATTAAATGTGAGATCTGTGAATCACCACCTTATTGTGGTGGAGGGGTTTGAGTGCCCGAGTGATGCTTGGAGTTATGTTGTCGGGGGCTATATGCCCTGGTAGGGTCTCCCAAGGCGAACAGGTTCTAGGTGACGGCCCAGACAAAGAGTTATTCAGAAGATCCTTATGAATGAAGTTAAGAAGAGAGACCACACATCACCCGTACATGGGACACCAGGGCCTCACATTAGAGCCAGGCCTGGAGGAGAGGCTCACAGGCGAGCACCTGGTGTTTCACACATGGGGCCCGGTCAGGCCACACCCAAAGAAGCCACATGGGATCGCCATGGGATCTCCAAGGGTCCGGTGCTGTGAGATTTGTGTGGCGGTCAAGTGCGGGAGTCCAGGCAACCTGGTCTTCAGTGGCAAAATCTGGTTCTTGGGACATAGAATGTTACTTCTCTAGTGGGGAAGGAGCCCGAGCTTGTGCGAGTGGTTGAGACATTCCGACTAAATATAGTTGGACTCATCTCAACCCACAGTTTGGGTTCTGGAATAAAATTCCTCGAGAGGGGTTGTTCTTCTCTGGAGTTGCTGCAGGGGAGAGGCGGCGAGCTGGGGTGGGCTTATTAATAGCCCCCCGGCTTGGTGCCTCTGTGTCCGAGTCATCCCCAGTAAACAAGAGGGTCATTTCCATACTTCTTTGGTCTGGGGAAAGGGTCCTGACTGTTGTTTGTGTGTACACGCCAAACGGGAGCTCAGAGCTCAGAGAGCTCAGCCTTCTTGGAGAGGGCTGGTGACACTGTAGTACTGCTGGGAGACTTCAACGCCCAATGACAGTGTGACCTGGAGGGACGTTTTTGGGAGGAACACATTGGCCTCCCCAATCTGAACCCGTGAGGTGTGTCGTTCGTCCATAACAAACACATAAGGATGATCATAACAATGTCCACAAGTGCAATCGGCAATGGAAACCGTATTCCGTGCCTCCATTGCCGATTGAGCCAGTCTTCGAATCTGATGGTAGACACCAAAGATCAGAGCTGTCGTCAAGCTGAAGGAGTCCTATCGAGCATAGATGGCTTGTGGGACTGCCGAATCAGCTTGCAGGTACTGGCAAGCCAAGCAACACGCGGCTTTGGTAGTGGTTGAGGCCAAAACTTGGGTGTGGGAGGAGTTTGGTGACTTTTGGTGGGCCTCAAAGAGGTTCTGCCAAACCGTCCGACACCTTTGAAAGAGGAAGCGGCCCACTGTTCACACAGTTTATAGTAGGGACGGGGGCCTGCTGACCTTGACCGAGAATATAGTTGGTGGGTGGAAGGAATACTTTGAGGCCCTTCTCAATCCCACTGACATACCTTCCGTAGAGGAAGCAAAGTCTGAGGACACAAACATGGACAGTTGTATCCCCTTGGCTGAGGTATCTGGGGTAGTCAAAGCACTCCCTAGCAGCAAGGCTCAAGTTTCTCCCTGAATTCCTCAAGGCTCTGGATGTTGAGGGATTGTCCTAGCTGACACAACTCTTCAACATTGCATGGAAGTCAGGAACAGCATCTTTAGACTGGCGGACCGGGGTGGTGGTCCCCATCTTTAAGAAAGGTGACTGGAGGGTGTGCTCCAACTATAGAAGAAACACACTCCTCAGCCTCTCTGGGAAAGTCTATTCCAAGGTGCTCGAGAGATGAGCACGGCCGTTAGTCGAACCTCGGTTACAGGATGTGCAATGTGGTTGGGGAACACTGGACCAGTCCTACACTCTTGCTAGGGTCCCGGAGGTTATGTGGGAGTTTGCCCAACCGGTCTACATGTGCAATGTGGTTTTCGTCCCGGTCGCGGAACACTGGACCATCCCTACACTCTTGCAAGGGTACTGGAGGGTATGTGGGAGTTTGCCCACCCGGTCTCTTTGTGGACTTGGAAAAGGCATTTGGCCACGCCCCTCGGGTTGTCCTGTGGGGGGTGCGCCGGGAGTACTGAATTGGTGGTGATATACTATGTGCCATTCGGTACAATTGAAGCAGCTGGCCTTCTAACAAAAACAAAGAGGCGTGAGCACTTCAGCCCTGTGTTATGCTCATTAAACTGGCTCCCTATCAGCTATCGTGTGTCTTTTAAAGTTTTATTAATTGTTTTTAAGTGTCTGCACCACTTTGGGCCATCTTATTTAAGTGAGTTGCTGCAGCTCTACACTCCGCCCAGAGCCCTGAGGTAGGCTGACCAGCTCCTGCAGATGGCTTAAAAAACAAAACTTAAAACCAGAGTGGATAGAGCGTTCTCTGTGGAACAGCCTCCCTTTGTCTGTCAGGGCCTCTCAATCTGTAGATCCGTTTAAGTCAAGACTGAAAACATGCACTTTTATTTCTTTTATGCTATTGTAAGTCTTGAAATGTTGATACTGTAAAGCACTTTTGTCAACCGAGGTTGTTTTTAAATGTGCTATACAAATGTGCTATACAAACTATTTGATGTTAGTCAATAGTTATTTGAATAACATCAAAAAACTACTTTTATGGGATAGTGACACAGAACCTTGCAGCGCCGCACGACATGGGCAATACTACTGATTTGATTTCCAATTCAATACCAAATAAAATACGGACTTGGTACCAATCTGATACCAATACTTTGCGCAAACACATCTAACAAAATTTAAAATGTAGTGTATTTGAAATAATTGCATACCTCATAAAATTATCTCCTCCGTGAATGACCATCTTATTGTGGTGGAGGGGTTTGAGTGCCCGAGTGATCCTAGGAGCTATGTTGTCGGGGGCTTTATGCCCCTGGTGGGGTCTCCCAAGGCAAACAGGTTATAGGTGACAGGCCAGACTAAGAGTGATTCAGAAGACCCTTAATGAAGAATATCAAGAGGAGTGACCGCACATCGCCCGGACGTGGGACACAAGGGCCTCACCCTGGAGCCAGGTCTGGGGGAGGGGATCGCAGGTTAATGCCTGGTGGCTGGTGGCAGGCCTTCACCCGTGGGGCCTGGCGAGGCCCAGCCCGAAGACGGAACACGGGAACTCCCCCCCCCCGCAAACCCACCACCTGCAGGGGCAAGCATAAGGGTCCGGTGTTATGTGATTTGGGCAGTGGTCAAGGGCGGCTGTCCAGGCGACATGGTCTTTGGCGGCCAAATCTGGTTCTTTGGACATGGAATGTCACTTCTCTGGTGGGGAAGGAGCCCGAGCTTGTGGAAGAGGCGGAGACATTCCGACTAGATATAGTCGGACTCACCTCAACCCACAGTTTTGGCTCTGGAACCAAATTCCTTGAGAGGGGCTGGTCCTTGTTCTACTCTGGAGTTGCTGCAGGGGAGAGGCGGCGAGCTAGAGTGGGCTTAATAATATCCCCCCGGCTTGGTACCTCTGTGCTGAGTCATCCCCGGTTACCAGATGGTTAGTTCCCGTCGCCTTAGGGCTGGGGAAAGGGTCCTGACTGAGGTTTGTGCGTACGCACCGAACGGCAGTTCAGAGTACCCAGCCTTCTTGGAGTCTATCAGTTCTGGAGAGCACCCCAGCAGGTGACTCCATAGTGCTACTTAAAGACGGTGGTCGAAGCAAAAACTCGAGTGTGGGAGGAGTTCGGTGAGGCTATGGAGCACGACTTTTGGTCTGCCTCAAAGAGGTTCTGGCAAACCGTCCGACACCTCGGAAAGAGGAAGCAGTCCCCAGTTCACACTGTTTACAGTGCGGACGGGGGCTTGTTGGTCGGTGGAAGGAATACTTTGAGGCCCTTCTCAATCCCACTGACATACCTTCCATAGAGGAAGGAGTCTGAGGATACGTACGTGGACAGTTCTATCACAGTAGCTGAGGTTTTTGGGGTAGTTAAAACACTCCCCAATGGCAAGGCTCCGGGGGTGGACAAGTTTCGCCCTGAATTTCTCAAGGCTCTGGATGTTGGAGGACTGTCTTGGTTGACACGCCTCTTCATCATTGCATGACAGTCGGGACCACACTCCTCAGCCTCCCTGGAAAAGTCTACTCCAGGTTGCTGGAGAGAAGGGTATGACCGTTAGTCGAACCTTGGTTACAGGAGTCGCAATGTGGTTTCTGTGCCGGTCGCAGAACACTGGACCAGCTCTACACCCTTGCAAGGGTACTGGAGGGAATGTGGGAGTTTGCCCAACCGGTCTACATGTGCTATGTAGACTTGGAAAAGGCATTTGACCGTGTCCCTCAGAATCAGAATCAGAAAAACTTTTTTGCCATTGTAAGTGAACAACTCACGAACTAGGAACTTTCTTTGGCGACTCAGTGCAACGTAGAATTATAGTAAACATAGAGCATTAAATAAACATAGAACTAACTAAACATAGAACCCTGAGTAAAAAGGTGAAATCACTGATAAGTAAAGGCATGAGAGTGTTTTTAGTGCAGGTATTATAAGGTGCCAAAAATACTGGTTATAAAGTGACCATAGTGCAAATGTTATAAAGTGTTCATGAGTTCAACAGCAGCAGGAAAGAAACTGTTCTTGTGGCGAGAGGTTCTGGTCCGAATGGACCGTAACCTTCTGCCAGAGGGGAGTGGCTCAAATAGTCCATGTCCAGGGTGGGAAGGGTCAGCAAGTATC
>QODF01000105.1:1345903-1373097 GCA_024372805.1 Oostethus manadensis
CGTTGAGCTACGTGCACGTCCGCACGTGGCGGGATGTAAACAGCAGACAGGATGAACGAAGCGAACTCGCGGGGAGAGTAGAAAGGTTTGCAGTGAATGAAGAGATATTCCAGAGCGGGAGAGCAGTGTTGGGAGATCACAGTTACGTCCGAGTACCAGGCGTTGTTGAGGAAGAAACAGACTCCCCCACCTTTCGTCTTGCTCGCTGTCTGTCGGCACGAAGGAGTTGAAATCCCTCGAGGCTGAGCGCGTTGTCCGGGACTTGTTCGTTTAGCCATGTCTCCGTGAAGCACAACACGCAAGAGGAGGAAAAGTCCCTGTTGTTCCACACCAGCAGCGCCAGTTCGGCCATCTTGTTGCTGAGTGAGCGTACGTTGGACAGGAAAATCCCCGGTAAGGCCGTACGCATGCCGCGTCGCCGGAGGCGTACGAGTACTCCTGCTCGCTTTCCTCGTCTTCGGCGTCTCACTTTTTTAGCCAAAACGAGAGCTAGATCTACTGCAGATACTAAAAAAACTGGCAGTAGATCAGAAGGAGTGGTAGTTTTTATGTTTAACAGCTCTTCACGGGTGTAAGAGCACGCGTGGTGTCCTGTGTGGGGTGCTCCGGCAGTACGGGATTGGTGGTCAGTACCATTCGGTCCTTGTACAATCGAAGCAGGAGCCTGGTTCGCATTGCCAGCAGTAAGTCGAGCTTATTTCCGGTGAACGTTGGCCTCCGCCAAGGCTGTCCTTTGTCACCGATTCTGTTCATAATCTTCATGGACAGAATTTCTATGTGCAGTCAAGTCGTTGAGGAAGTCCTTATTAATAAGGGTCCTCCCCTTAAAGTCCTCCCTTAAAAAGGGAGGATAAGCGGAAGAAAATGGAATGGAATGAAATTGATATAAGACACCAAATGAAGGCAGCAAGGTTAGCAGTGAGCATTAGCGTGGGTTTTCTCCGGGTTCTCCGGTTTCCTCCAACATTACAAACACGCATGTTGGGCTAATTGGAGACTCTAAATTGTTTTGTCTATGTGTGCCCTGCGATTGACTGACAACCAGTCCAGGGTGTGGTCCGCCACTCACCTGAAGTCATCTGGGATAGGCTCCAGCATACCCCGTGACCCTAGTGAGGATAAGTGGCATAGAAAATGGATGGATGGTATGATAATGCTTGATTTGACTAAAATACCGTAAGTATTATCTTTTATCATTTAGCATAGAAATAAAATGATAAAACGTTGTTGGGGGTGTTTTAATTGAGGGTTTTACTGTATAGGCAAACTACAGTAGGTGAACCCCAGTACCGGTATTGTTAACTGCAGTTTTTCTCTATGTGGAATGCACAGAAAACACAAAAACATGTGTTCATGTCTCACATAAGAATATGGTATGATAGGAAAATTTCCCCCAAAAAGCCTGCAGATTTCCTCAGACTCACAGATGTTGTGTTGATGGGTGATCTCTGTGTGATGAGGATTATTTTGGAAGGTAACAATACTGTACTGAATGGTCTAAGCGCGGAACCACTGTTCTCATAATTGCACATCTGTTTCCCATTGCTTGCTCCTGTAATTTCCTCCAACTCAGGTGACTGGAGGTAAATCAGGACGGACAAACCCCTCTGCTCACTGATCAGTGCTGACATGCAGGGATGCCTGGTGCAGATGTTTGAAAATGTTACGCAGATATTGCACATACACACACACACACTCACACCAACATGTGCAGCATGTCGGGAGCTTGAGTAAGACTTCAGCACCAACCGGTGGTCACAGTGTGAGACTACCAGCTTTGTTAAGCAGTACGACCTGTTGCATAGGGTCCCAATGTGAGGTACCCAATAGGGTAGGGGGTATTGTTCCCTTCGATTTCGTAAGAAATAAATTTTTTGTTTGTTTTTTTATTTTTTGCTAAAATGCTACTAGGTGTTGTTAGGCGTGTGTTACATTGTTTATGCTAAATATATTCTCAAAAAATAACCCACCATGGCACTTGTTTGTGCTCCAAAATATAAATGTACTGTGAATTGAATCAACGTATATATTTATTGTAAAAATTATTATTATCTAATGAGTCAAACAGTGACATTTTTTGAATGGCTGATTACCATTTTTTCAATTGTGATAACTACATCGCACTAGGCCTTCCATAACATTTTTAACCCTAAAAGCTTGATAGTGATAGTTCCCTATCATTTGTTACCTATTAAAAGAAACAAACTGCGATTGAGTGGCGACCAGTCCAAGGTGTTCCCCGTCTATTGCCCAAAGTCAGCTGGGATAGGCTCCAGCATACCCGCGACCCTAATGAGGATAAGCAGCATAGAAAATGAATGAATAAATAAAAGAAACATAGTAAAAGGGATTGAATTGTAATATTTGCTACCATATTCATATGAAAGTATTACAATTGTTAAATTGATTTAAAAACAGCTCTACTGGCTATACACAGGGTGCCCCCAAAAATGGAATAGCAGACATGAAACAATTCTCTTTCACATTCAGTGGTTGTTCTTAATTCAGCGACTGTTGCAGGTTTCATTGCGTGGATTTTGTCTTTTAGGTATGCCCATAAAAAGAAGTCTAGTGGTGTGAGGTCTGGTGAGCGTGGAGGGTATTCAACAAAACCCCTCCATCCAGTCTACCTGTTTGGCAAGATCTCATCAAGGAAGGCACCGCCACACTACCATCACAAGGTTAGATCCTTCCTTGCAGTGGCATGTTGGACTGGCTTTCTGGCTCTGTAAGCAGTCTCCATGCACGGTGAAAGCTAATGTAGGTCATGAAAGGTAAAAGTCATGCATCCTAACATTACTGATGCCTAGTGACAAATAACCTGTATTTCAGTTATGTTTCCCTAAGAACAGGCTATCAAACAGCAATCATTTATTAATTAATTATTTTTGGAAGAAACAAGATATAGGGAGGGCCCAATATTTAAATGTTTGTCAGATAACCCCCAAACTCTGAAATCAAGCCAAGCATCATGACATGGGCATGTTTCTCCTACTATGGTATTGGGCCTATTTATCCCATAGCAGGGATCATGGATCGGTTTGGATATGTCAAAATACTTGAAGAGGACATGAACTTGAAATGGTTGATTCAACAAGACAATCACCCCAAACACACTAGTAAACCAGCGACATCTTGGTTCCGAACCAACAAAATTCATGTTATGGAGGGGCCAACCCTTCCCCGGACCTTAATCCAATGGAGAACTTGTGGGGTGACATGAAAAATGCTGTTTGTGAAGCAAAAGCAAGAAATGTTGATGAATTGTGGAATGTTGTTAAAGAATGTTGGAGGGGAATAACAGCTGAAAGGTGCCAGAAACGGTGGTCGTACAACAAAATATTAGTTTTGTCATTCACAGGATTGCCAAATCCTAGATAAAAAAGTTTGTACAAAATAGTTTAGAGTTTGTAAAGTCTATGGCAAACACTGCTATTTTTTGAACACACCCCTTTCAACTAATTGGCCAATTGCACAGCCTTAAGAGCGTGCATATCATGACTGCTGGGTGTTAGTTTTCTGAGAATCTACTGCACCTACTGGTAACTTGTTTGCCATATAGTCACATAAGACTGCTGTTATTTTTTGAACACTACTGTATATACCTGACACACTCACATTATGGGCAAGCATATCCTGGGTTAGTCGCATTACATGTCATATGTCACTTATGGACTTGATGAGTTCAAGTCAAAGCTGTATAGTACATTTTAAGAAATATATTTGGAATATTTATGAGATGTACTGCTTATTATCATAGGAATATACTTACACTATCTAGAGTCAATGTCGAGCTTATGTAAGACTTGGCCACCACCCAGTGGTCAGAGTGGGAGTAGCAGCACCAAATATAGAGCATTGGAGAATATCCATGACACATTTTAGAACAGAGG
Source organism: Oostethus manadensis (assembly GCA_024372805.1). Taxonomy (NCBI): domain Eukaryota; kingdom Metazoa; phylum Chordata; class Actinopteri; order Syngnathiformes; family Syngnathidae; genus Oostethus; species Oostethus manadensis. The sequence continues at coordinate 1,349,797 of QODF01000105.1, forward strand.
CCTGTGATTGCCACCTCAGAGGTTCTCGCAGGTTCCGAGTTGTGGTCTTGGACTGTTCTTGGTGGAGTTGTTTCCCTGGGCAGTTTGGAGGTTATATAGCATATTAGTAAAAGAATCTTTCCGTTTGTCATACAAACACCAAATTTTGCACAAATGTGCACCAGGACCTATTTTTTCAAAAAAGCAAAATTTAACAGGGTAAAAGCAATTTTTACTACTTTACTACTCTAAAATGACAATTTTTTTGTTCATGTTTTTCATTTCTCTTTTATTCCAGTTTGTGTCATTTTCTTCAGTAAAAAGATATACATCCCCCACGTCCATCGCGATATTGCAGTTTGAATATTGCGTCCTCACTATATCTGGTTTCTTCCAAAAATAATCAATTATTCCATTATTGCTGTTTTTGGCCTATTTTTTGTGGAAAATAATTGAAATGCAAGTTATCTGTAATATCCAGGTCACTAGGCATCCGCAATGTTAGGAGACATGACGTTTACCTTTCATGACCTACATTAGCTTTCACACTGCACGAAGATTGCTTACAGAGCCAGCAAAGCGAGGCCAACGTGCCATTGCAGAATTTGAATGAAAAAGAGGTTCTCCTCTCATTTCGTGTGGAAGTGGTAAGATTTTGGCTTCTTTGTTCTTTTTCCTCACTCTGTTTGAAACACTTTCTTAAGTTTTGAATAAATACACTGGAGAAGCTAACTAGTTAGCCTTCTAGCTCTGTTATGTCCTTGCAGTGATCCCACAGCCTGCACAATGTGATGTAAACAAGGAATGATCCGCGATGATTTTATTTTATTTTATTTTATTTTATTTTATTTTTTATTTTTTTTTGTCTTGTCCAGCATCATAACAGCTGAATGGGAGTCAAGCTGCCTTTAAATGCTGAGCAAAATTTCTTTGCCAAAGGAGACTTCATAATCCAAATGAGTCTCCCTTGACTTTTGACTGTGTTTATTATGAATTTTGTTGCGGCACATTTCGATGTCGGACCTGACCTGAAAGGGGACGGGTGGAGGGTGGGGTGAGGGATATAAGAAAGGGTGCAGAAGAACCTCAAAAACATATTTCAACCATATTATAAACAACCACGATAATCACAATTTCAGCAACAACCAGAACAGTCACAGAGCAAAATGAGCAAAAATACAGGGGAAAGAAGAAGAAAAAAATAATAATAAAAATAAAAATAAAAATAATAATGATGATAATACTAATACTACCCCCCGTGACCCGTCCACCCCAGCCCCAGTACCCACACCAAACCCTGTTCCCATACTCACACATGCCAACACACATACACCCACACACCTACATTTTCACATATGCACCTGGATGTGCCACCCCCCCAATGCAGCGAGCAGCATCACCGCGAGCTCCCCCGAGACACGCTTAGTTATTAGCTAAGTTCATAGTTGGAAGCATTTTATTTTTCTCCTTTATTTCTAATAACATTTTGTAAAAAGTTGGCGCCAGTGTAGTCCAGAATTCTTGGTAGAATTCAGCAAGAAAACCATCTGGGCCTGGGGCTTTATTATTAGGCATGATAGCTGGAGAGCTTCCTGGAGTTCGCCAACAGATAGAGGTGAGTCCAGAGATGTTTTCTGGTTCTGTTGTAATATCGGTAGATTTAAATTTTTAAGAAACTGATCTATATCATCATCTGATGGGTCTAATTGTGGCGTGTATAATGCTTTATAAAAATCCCTGAAAATGGTGTTTATTTTATCAGGGTCATGGCTAATATTTCCTGCTGAGTCTTTAACGGCATAGATAGTTGTTTTCTCTTTATTTGTTTTTAATTGATTAGCCAAAAATTTCCCATATTTATTACTATGTTCAAAGTTCTCCAAGCGAAGCCTTTGTACTAAGAATTGTGTTTTCTTATTTAATATTTCCTCAAGTTCCAGTTTGGTTTTTCTTATATCGTTTAGAGTGTGTTCATCTTGAGAGACAGAGTAGGCCTCCTCTAACGATTTCATTTTACCTTCCAAAACTGATATTTTGGAAGTCTCTTTCTTTTTCTTGTGCGAGGAAAATGAAATTATTTTCCCGCGCATTACTGCCTTCCCTGCCTCCCAGAGAACACACGCTGATGTTCCTGGTAAATCGTTGTTTTCTATGTATAGAGACCATTGTCTCTTGAAGTAACTGATGAATTCCGAGTCTTCAAGCAATGATGTATTCAATCTCCAGTTTCGTGTTGGTGGTTTACTGTTCTTATTACTTACCAGTGTAAGTGACACTGGTGCATGGTCGCTGATAATGATGGGATGAATTTTGGTTTCAGATATATCACTCATCAGTGTGCTGCTGGTTAGAAAATAATCTAATCTAGAGTATGAGTGGTGGACTGATGAGAAGAAGGTGTACTCCTTAACAGTGGGATGGTGAGAGCGCCAAGCATCGCAAAGTCCAAAATCCTTCATGTATTGTTTAACAACCTCTGAGGATTGGTCCTGTCTATTATTTCCATTGCGACTCAGCCTGTCCAATCTCGGATCAAGAACCATGTTGAAGTCCCCTCCAATAATGAGTGTACAGTCTGAGTGATCATAGAGTGATTTGAAAAAGGAGTGAAAAAAAGAAGGGTCGTCAACATTTGGTGCATATACGCTTGCAATGCATAACTTCATATTTTGTATATAAACTTTAATTATGATAAATCTGCCCTGCGGGTCTGTGAGTATGTTATCAATGCGAAAGTTTAATTTTTTGTTGATGAGAATTGCTACCCCTCTCTGCCTTGAGTTGAAACAGGCTGAGTACACATGCGGAAAGTGTGTTGTGTAAAGTGCATCTATAGATGTGTTTGTTAGATGTGTTTCTTGTAGTAAGACAATGTCTGCCTTTAAATGCTGCAGGTGATTAAAAATGTTTAGTCTCTTGACCGTGGAACCAGCTCCGTGCACATTCCACGAGATAAACCTCAGTGTACCCATGACCTGACTGGTGTTAGTACTACGGACTCATGCAGATTTGTTTTAAATACACCTGTTGTGTGGATAGTGTGGACATGCTGCTGTGCCTCAGTTCTATCTGTGTTCTGGTTAATGCATGCAAATAAGGTGAGGTGTTCATTACCCAGGAAGACGTGAGGGAAGGGAGTGAAAAGAGGGGAAAAAGAGGGTGCAAAAGAAAAGGAGATAGAAAACAGTAAAAAGACAGAAACATATAACATCACTTTGCAAGTGTGACGTAGCGACAGACAGTGAACTAATAACATGTCAGTTTACAGTTGGCAGTATTCTTAGTTCAGTACCTTAACGTGTCCTTAACATGCTTGTATGTGCAAGTTTACATCACCTGGTGCAGGAATTAATAGAGCCACGGCGTGATGTTGGGATCCCGGTACAGTTGGCCGTTGACAAAAAGTTTATCCACCGCGACCACAGCTCGGCATCCATGCGATGATTTTAAAACCTATACTTAGAAAATCATCAACAATTTTTTATTTACTACTATTGAATCACACTTCACGGAAATTCACTTATCGGAACCAATTAACGAGGGATGACTGTATTGCATTTGCTTTATTCATTTTGTTGCTTCCTTTCATCGTGAGAACTCGTGTAAGCAACACAACGGAGCCCTAAAGCCCTAAAAAAAAAAATCCTCCAAAAAACACCTTGGTTGTTGTGATGCAATTTCGTGGAGCAATGTCCTCCTCGCCATAAACACCAAGTCTTTCCATCAGTGGCTGTAGACAAGGCTGGATTTCTGCCGGCATGGCTCGACGAGCTCCACTTAAACACCAACAAGTCATGCCCTTCTAATGACATGCCTCCCATCTGCTACCTTCAAAATGTCAACCTCTTCTCAGCTTCTTAAATTCTAAAATGTATATTTAGGTTAAAAAAGATAAGGTCCTGTATCCACATTTGACCAAAAGTAGTTGTCGGCGGAGGCTCTCACAATGGATTACTAACAAAAACAGACACACGGCAATGTAAAATCAATACCTAGAAAAAAAGTTCAGATGATCAATATACAGTAAATTACTGTAAATATTGTATCACAAATGTACCTTTCAGTGCACGGTCATAGCATGTACAGTAGTGTAATAGCAGTTAATTGTGACTAACCAGATGAAGTACTGTTATTAGTATATTTGTATTGCTACATGGTAAACAAGTTACCAGTAGGTGCAGTAGATTCTCAGAAAACAAACAGGACCCAGCATTCATGATATGCACGCTCTTACGGTTGTGCAATTGGCCAATTAGTTGAAAGGGGCGTGTTCAAAAAATAGCAGTGTGGCATTCAATCAGTGATCAATTTTGTGAAAAAGCAGGTGTGAATCAGGTGACCCCTATTTAAGGATGAAAGCAGCACTTGTGGAACATTATTTCTCTTTAAAAGGAAGACCTTGTTCAGAACAGCATACTTTTTTTTAAAAGTTGATTGGAGAGGGGAAACTTATGAAGAGGTGCAAAAAAAAAAAAAAAGACAGCTACCAAAATGGATTGAAGAATAACCAGAAAATGAAAGGCTCAGCCAATGATCAGCTCCAGAATGATCAAAGACAGTCTGGATTTACCTGTAAGTACTGTGGCAGTTAGAAGACATCTGTGTGAAGCTAATCTATTTACAAGAATCCCCCCACCAAGTCCCTCTTTTAAAAAAGCATGCGCAGAAGAGGTTACAATTTGCCAAAGAACACTACACACAACTGGCCTAAAGAGAAATTAGTTAACATTTTGTGGACTGGTTTTTGGGTCTCTTCTTTTTGGGTGTTTCAGTGTTCCCAACTTGGAGACGTATTTACTCAAAAGCAACTAGCAAAAAAATCAAGTGACTTTTTGTGGTGTCGTTAGTGAGTTTGCTGGTGTTTGGGGATATAAAAGTGAAAGCAAACATTGTTCTGCAGCTTCTTTTCCCACTGAGTCGCTGCGAGTGCTGCTAAGAGGTCCGTCCCACGGCAAAGCACTCACCAGTCGTCAGTGCACAGTCTAATGAGCGCAGAGTGGAACTTCTGGTATAGTCTGTAGCTATTTTTTTAATTGAGGAGTTGGCAACATTGGATGCCGTCTGATGGTTATTGGACTTCACTTGGCACAAGTGACAACCTTCATTTGGACCAAGGATGATCCTTGGCCTTGGATCACCTGATGGACTGCGGTGGCAACACTGCTTTGTATACATTTCCTGGAACATTTGAGTTTTGAAATACCACAAAACTTTAAACAGTTGTGGCATACCACATTTTTAAACCATTTAATGAGACTCCCTGATGGTGGATCTTAGAATACTGGGCCATAAGCCGGTCTGAAATGATTATAGGATCAGATGTTGCTACAGCATATGAAATATGGAGTTTAGGAACATTCTTAATCTTGCAATTCCTAATTTGTAATCGTTGCCGCTCTTTTTCCTGATTTTCTGATGTGGGACGCTGGAAGATGGAGATGATTGTACCGTGCAATTAAGTTATGGGTGGACACACCACCCTTTTTCTGCGTGTCTGCTCACCACAGCATCCCCTTCCTGGGTGGAAACTTCAAGCACTCGATCCTAAGAAATGCTAACAATACGTCTTTGTATTATAGCACCTCAGGTATCTGCTTTTCTTTGCCAATTGCAAATGCCAGCCTTTTGACAAAGAAGGCAAGCAACACTTTTTAATTCAAGAGATATTGCATAGCAAAATACCAAGGTGGTGTCCGTTTCACGTCTTCAGTGAAGGAAAAAGTAACCTTCTTGTTCATTTATCCCTTTCATTCCTCATTTATATGCTTTAAGAATTGTTTTATGCATTTGTGAGACTGGTGGTGTAACTGTGTAAGTTAGCAAAGAACTACAGTCAACCACTGATGATATCATAGACAGGCAACGGTGCTGAATTCCTGTTTCCGTGTATCGTCGACCTGCTATCAAGAATGACTGGTGATAAAAATAAACAGAAAAACATGCTAACTGACCGTTAGTCGAGCCCCGGTTACAGGAGGTGCAATGTGGTTTTCGTCCCCTTCCAAGAGTACTAGAGGGTATGGGTGAGGGTATGTGGGAGTTTGCTCAACCGGACTACATGTGCTTTGTAGACTTGGAAAAGGCATTTTACCACGTCCCTCGTCAAGTTGTCAGTGGAGTCCAGTTTGGTGGCCTAGTCTAGATGTGGTCCTGACGGCTGTGACCTTCAGTTTTTACTGGAGCAGATTACAGATCGATCTACGTTCCTACCCTCACCTATGGTCATGAGCTTTGGGTCATGACCAAAAGAACAAGATTGCTGATACAGGCGATGGAAATGATTTTCCTCCGTAGGGTGGCTGGAGTCACCCTAAGAGATAGGGTGCGGAGCTCAGCCCTTCGAGAAGAGCTCATAGTAGAACCACTGCTCCTTCATATGGAGAGGAGCCAGTTGAGGTGGCTCAGGCATCTAGTCCGGATGCCTCCCGAGCACCTCCTTGGTGAGGTGTTCTGGGCATGCCCAGCCGAGAGAAGACCCCGGGGAAGACTTAGGACACGCTGGAGAGACTATGTCTCACAGTTGGCCTGGAAACGCCTTGGAACGCTCATCGAAGTTTCACTGTATTTATAAATTCTCACAGACATAAGGTGAATTATGTGTTTTCTTCATATTAAAATCAAATAACTTGAATAATCTTGATTCTAATGGATGCCTTTCGACATGGCGCAGCGTTGACCCGGGCCAGCTTTGTGTGACTCAAGCTGAAGCCTGATTATGTCTGAAGAAGACAGCTCACACAGGGCCAGCCCATTCTCTTCTTCCTCCATCACTTTTTCTTTTTTGTGTCATGCCAAAGGCCTATATCGTTTATATGGCTTTTTTTTAAAAGGCGGTTTCTGTGGCGACGATGTGACCCCCGCTGCTGTAGACAGGCCCTGGAGGAGCTGGGCTGATTGATGGTTCAGAAACTGCTATAAAGACTATCTGCTGCGGCCAGATTAGGCCCGGCAAACATAGCCCCTGATTGCTGACCAGTCAAAAATGTTGTTTTCCGTTGCAGCATCACGCCATTTTCTGCCCAGAACATGCAGAATATCCTGCAAGCAATGAAGAAATGAGGGGAGTAGGCTTGTATTGATGATCATTCATGCACAATTACCATTTCAGTATAATAAATCACAAATGTCATGTCACCACAAATGTTTTTGTTACTTCTGTGTGAGATCACGTGAAACCTTGTTCCCGTGAAACTTCATGGCAGAAGATGACTACTTGTCTGTAAGAGAGACAAAACAAATAAGATTTTGGTTCTAGTCGGGTCTCTCCTGGGCCTGTTATTCTGGGAAGAGCCTCCACCCATGCTCCACATGTAGGTCACTGGTCTTTTGTGCGCAACGATGCAAGCCCACCAAGTGTTTGGCGTTTCCATACCATCCTTACAATTGCCACGTTGTCATGGAAATAAACTGGGTGGCAATGGCAACAGAGTTACAGTGGAGGGAAGGGAGAAGCAAAAGGGAGGCGGTCAATTAGCCTCTTTTCCTTTGTGAGCTCCAGCTCAATGCAGCCAAGTCTGTTGATTGAAAGCTCTGACCAAACTATGTTGGCTTCAGTGGAGAAGCAGGACAGATTACTCAAATGACCAGGAAAAAACCTGAAGCTTTGTTAGCAAATCTACGTCTTGCATGTGGTAAAAACACGGGCTTAAACGTGTTAGATTTATGTGACTTTACTAAGTGAGGTGAACATCCCTTAAAAGCCTGCTGAAGTCAGTTGATCTACTGGACTGAAGTGTGCAGAGAGGAGTCGATAACAACTTATGGCCTGAGCTTGTGAACACTCCAAACGACAATTAAGCACAACATCGATAACAGCATGTTGACACTAGGGCAGCTCATTCCTGTAGAAACTCAACTAAATGAACGAAGGGTAACACTTTACAATAAGGTACACACAACTACAGTAGTTAATGAGGTACAAACCAACCCAACCGTAACCACTACTCATTAGTATACCAGTAAGTACTCTAAATTGATGTGGCTTAGACATTAATTACTTATTAGTCCCTCGTTAGTTTCTCAGTAATTACTGTATTTTTGTGTACCTTATTGTAAACTGAGACCTAATTAAGATGAACTAAAACATGGAATACCAGAAAAACAATGTGGAAAATGGTGGGTTTTGAACAAGATACACACTCACCCTCCATGGCACGCCTACCCACAATCAGAGTCGCACAACACTTACATACAACTAGGAACCCCCCACAAGATGCATTGTTGTCACTCACACAAGCTTAAGTTTCACCCAAACACAAACCTAACTTTCAGCTGTAACTATCATTATACAATTTAATAGCTCCGCGTTTTGTCAGTCTAATAACTTCTCTTAGGGGCCTTCAGGACACACACAGTCTCACTCTCCTTGATGCAGACACATACACACTCACCTAGCACAATCAGAGTTGAGGACTTAAGATATGACACTATTAACACTTAAGATATGACTCGTGAAAGATTACGTGGAGACACACAATAGATGGAAATTTTGTCCAGAAAAATGTGAAATTACTGAAAATGATAGCCCACGTGTCCTGAATAAGTGGAACATTTTGATGTTGAAATGTTTTTTAATCAGATGAGAAATAGACATAATGTATGACGATATCATTGGAAATAACTGCATTTAGAGAAATATGGGATCCGCTATGTGAATTGATTTTTACAATAAAATAGACTTTAAATGTAATGCTGGTATCATTATCATTGTTATAATTGTTGTTGTTGTTTATTTTACCCTTTGTTTTATGTCTAGTAGTGTGCTTGTGTGTCTTTTCCGATTGTTTTGTGTGGATTTTTGTCTCCTCAGGTGTTGTGGGGCTGTACTTGAATGGAGTTGAGGTTGTTGTTTGTTTCTCTCTGTTGTTAATTAAATAAAGAAGAAAACAGAAATAGTCATACATGCAATTGTATCTGGGCATCTATCTGTGTGATGATGGATGTTCTAAGCGTCATTTGTTGATTGTGTTTCATTGTTTTACCCTACGTAAATTGGGTCTAAAGCATATCATTTTGTGTGTTAGAACATTGTTTCTATTAAATGATCAACTAAACAGTGTCTTGCATGACTTTCTATGTTCAGAAAACATTCAAAGACCATAATTATTGAAGTAGGTCAGGCTTGTGTCACCATATTAAAGTCCATGTTGCTCAGGGTTGCAGATAGAAATGCATGTCAGCCTGTTGACTCTTTTTATGGCCTAATTCACTTGGTTAGTTGACTGACTCCCACACTGCCCTTGTTTCACCAGCTGCTAGGTTTACAAGAACTTTTCAATTTTGTTAAGCGAAAGAAAAATACCAGTCGTCTGTCATTTAACCTCTTAAACACTGGTTTGAATAGTCAGAAGACCTCAGAGATAAGAACAAGACTGGAATAGGCCACAAGACCATTAACAAGAGTTTTGACGATTGAGTGTAAAGAAAAATGGTAAGGCTCAAATATTAAGTCATCTGGAAGTGATACGGTACTTACTGTAGGTAATCAGGATAAGGAACAAGATACTCAACAAAAGGGCATGTTGTCCCCAACAAAAAAATATGTGGTAATGGTGATGCCTCGGCTGAAAATGCTGAGGTTCTCTTTGGGTGTGACCAGGATGGACAGGATCAGGAATGAGCACATCAGAAGGACAGCACATGTTAGAGGTTTCGGAGATAAAGCAGGACCTACCAAAGAGGAGGTTTATGGATGTAGTGAAAGAGGTAGTTGGCGCAAGAGAAGAGGATACAGAAGACAGGATTAAATGGAGGCAATTGATTCGCTGTGGCGACCCCACCCCTGAAGGGATAAGCCGAAAGGAAAAGAAGAAGAAGAAGGAGGTGATGCCTCAGCTATAGTCCAAAGAATGACAAAGGCGTTGAAGCGTTGTCAGCTCCGTACGTGGGAGGAGATGTAGGAAACCCAGTGTTTATTGAAGAAAACCTACTCCTCAGCAGGTGAGCCGAGTAAGTTACTATAGTAGGTGAAAATATGATGTGACCACAGTACATCCATCCATTTTCTATACCGCTGGTCCCCATTTGGGTCATGGCTGAGCTGGAGCCTATCCCAGCTGACTTGACCGAGAGGCATAGAACACGCCGGCCCGGTCACCAGTCAATCACGGTATGTACCTATGTACTTGTGTGTGTTGCGGTAAATGTTTTCCAGTGCTGGGGGAGCTGAGTGGGGCAGACAGGAAGTGACGCCAAAAGGTGGGTTACTTCTGCAGCATGGACCTGTGTGAGAGATTATTGGGCCTGTTGTGAGCTCTTTCCAACCTGCAATAAAAGACTGTTGTTTCGTGGATGTGTCACGTGATAAGATTTGTTTAAATACAGTATGCACTTTTTTTAACCAAATATAGGATTATTTAACCACAAGCCCCAAACAGCATGATTCTATAATTTAAAACACAGTGACGCCAAACATAGAACGATGAACGATGGCGAATATTAGCACATCCATCTGAGAAGCATTGAATCTATTGACGAAAACAACATTGAAGCTTTTACACTTTCCAAATGGTTTCTTTACTCGGAGTGACAGCAATAATACTGAGGCTCCAATTAACTTTCGAGTCCTATAGAAGGCATAAATAAGAGCTGTGTGGTAAAAATGTCCGTTCTCCTGCTGCTCTTGATGAACTCTCTTGGCCCAATGCTTGACACTGCTTGCGTAAGTAGGCTTCTTTTAAAAGCATGGCTGCATTTGCATGACAAAGCGTGATGGCTCCAGTGTGCAAGAAAAGGAGGGGTATCTGAAGGGAGTAGCAGCCAGAATAGATTGGTCCTTTCACACAGACGCTTGGCTTGGTACTTCTGCTGGATATGTTGGACGTTGAGGCAGAGGTACTTGATGACGAGTCTGGATGGATTTACCTGCACACGTGTGGATTCTCTTTCCAGATGACTTAGGGAGTGACCTTCTGCTATCGTGATTGAGAAAAGCAGATTTCAGTTATACGTATGCTATGACTCTGAGCCAGATTTCTTTGAAAGCAGCCTTTTGGTTTCCATTCTGTCTAAAGTGGAATGGAGTAGTTGTTTCTTCACACTGTCTGAAACTCTAATTCTAAGGTTTTGTGTTTTTCCCTCAAGTGACGTGAGCCAGGACTAAATTGGAAATTTTTGTTTTAACTGGACACTAGACTGATTTAGAGATGACTGGAACCTTGCATGCTGGACTAATGCTCTTCACTGTTGTGGTAATAGCTCTTTTTATTCTGTTTTACACTATTTTTAAAAAATCATTAACTTGGGGGGTAATGTTATGCCATAATCACAGTTCAGTACTTACCTCAGTTTTAAGGTCATGGTTCTGTTCATTTTCGGTACAGTAAGGGAAAAAGAAAATCAAAAACTGTTTCTCTTTTGTGTAAACAGTTTAAAGGTAGAAAACTTGTAGCAGATTCAAAATTCTGTAATGTAAAATACAAAAACAGCCACGTTGGTTTCGAATTTCGCAGCTTCATGTTGTTTTTCAAAACATGTAATTAATAAATCATGCTATTTCGCAGTTGAATATTACCATATTACTAGAATGAAATTAAAAAAATAGTAAATTAGTATAATTTGTAAAAATAGAATAGCCAGTTACAAATGATGGATTTTTCAACAAAAAAAGGGCTAAATTAAGTATAGTACAAATAAAGGCATACAGAAATTACATTCAAAGTCGTTGTGATGCTATCGTAGTGTTGAAAATAATAGCAGTGCAATGTGACAAACCAGATGAAGTACTGTTATTAGTATATTTTTATTGCTACATAGGAAACAAGTTACCAGTAGGTGCAGTAGATTCTCAGAAAACAAACAAGACCCAGCATTCATGATATGCACGCTCTTAAGGCTGTGCAATTGGCCAATTAGTTGAAAGGGGTGTGTTCAAAATTCAATTAGTGATCAATTTAGTGATAAAAACAGGTGTGATCGGGTGGCCCCTATTTAAGGATGAAACCAGCATGCATTTCTCACTGAAAGCCTGAGGAAAATTGGCCGCTCAAAACATTGTTCAGAAGAACAGCATACTTTGATTAAAAAGTTTATTGGAGAGGGGAAAAAGTATGAAGAGGTGCAAAAAAACCCACATCAACTGGCCTAAAGAGAAATGGAGGAACATTTTGTGGAATGATGAGATTAAATAGTTCTTTTTGTGTCCAAGGGCTGCAGATAAACTCTGAATTGAAGCCACAGTACACAGTGAAGACAGTGAAGCATCATGATATGGGCATGTTTCTCCTACTAATTATCCCATAGCAGGGATCATGGATCAGTTTGCATATGTCAAAATACTTGAAGAGGTCATGTTGCCTTATGCTGAAGAGGACATGCCCTTGAAATCAACAAGACAATCCCCCCTTCAACACACTAGTAAACCAGCAACATCTTGGTTCCGAACCAACAAAATGAATGTTATGGAGGGGCCAGCCCAATCCCCGGACCTTCATCCAATGGAGAACTTGTGGGGTGACATGAAAAATGCTGTTTGTGAAGCAAAAGCAAGAAATGTTGATGAATTGTGGAATGTTGCTAAAGAACGTTGGAGGGGAATGAAAGGTGCCACGAGTTGGTAGAGTCCATGCCACACAGATGTATAGCACTTATAAAAAACTAAATATTACTTTACTCATTCACAGGATTGTCAAATCCTACAAAAAAAAAGTTTGTACTAAATAGTTTTGAGTTTGTAAAGTCAACGGCAGACAGTGCTATTTTTTTGGACACACCCCTTTCAACTAATTGGCCAGTTGCACAGCCTTAAGAACGTGCATATCATGAACGCTGGGTCTTGTTTGTTTTCTGAGAATCTACTGAACCTGCTGGTAACTTGTTTGGCATGTAACAATACAAATATACTAATAACAGTACTTCATATGGTTAGTCACATTGCACTGCTGTTATGTTGAAGACTACTGTATTCTATACTGTTCACTAAGCGTCAGTAATGTTAGTGTAATGTTGGATGAGACACACAAGCACCAGACTTGGCCAAATGCTTCTTGTGAAGAACTTTGAAGCACTAAAATGGTTGCTGCAAATAAAAGACCGTGTGGTCGGTTCCCCTTTGTTTCTTGTTCTCTGCACTTGCTCCGTCCATTGTTGTCTTAAATGTGCATCTTTTGAAAAAAAAAAAAAAAAAACGTACAGTATCACTCCAACACTGTGAACAGCCAACCGGAACACAACAATTTGGTATGACTACAAATAATCCAAACTAAGTTGACAAGCTGCCTCTAAGAAGCTTTTGTATACTCCTTTGCCGACGTCACTTCCGGAAACGCACCTTGTTGAAGCTCTTTCAGCTTAATATTTGCTGCCATAAAGAACAAATGTATTTTTTTCCGAATTTAACAGCCATTTTCATAAAACGAGCAATGTAGAACATGATTGCAAACAATATAGAACATGCACTGCCTGGACAAAAAAAAAGGTCACCACCTGGATTCACCTGAGCAAAGAGGCACGAAGCAGTCTCTTTTTCCGTCATGGCAAGTTATGGAGAATGCAGCCCAGGCTCCCGCGTTGTTTGTAAGACACTCTGTCAACCGATTGTTAATTTCACAATAGCCCTAACATTTATCACTTGTGAAACTTACAGAGGTTTGACTGATGCTGCACCCTGAGACTCCAAAACTCCCCATACTCTGTCAAGAGTATGGGGAAAGAACGTTCCCCACTCTGTCAAAGAACAGTAGTTCTTCAAACGTTTTCAAATTCGCTACCCCCACAAGATATTTTTCATGGCTCATTTGTACAGGCTTTGGCACGCCTGTGCAGTGTAAAGGAAAGTGGGCGAGGGACGCTTCTCCAAGGCGTTAAAACAAAACCTCACACAGGGATCGGCTTTTGTGATTGGCATTGAAAGGCATTTATAGACTTATGTTTTTTGGAGGAAATTGGCAGATATTCTGTGTTGGCTGAAGAATCTGCATATCCCTAGTTAGAATAGACATTTTTTGTGGGTGTCTCAATTACTTGCTTAATTAATTAATAAATGATCTCAACGTATGGGTGAACAAACGCAACCCAGATGAATACCATGGACCTACTGTAAATCGAAGTTCCTTACTGGCTGAAGTTCTTCTGAAGTTCCAGCTTCTAGCTCTGTTCCACATCACTACTGAACAATAGCGGCACACTGCTTTCATCTGATCCACTTGTCTTCGTCCTTGTACGCATTTCACCAAGAAAACCAAGTGTTCCCGAACACGAGACTTTAACGAGAGAAATGGGTATTCAAGCTCTGGCTTCTCTTTGGTTCTATTGCAAGCCATGACACTGGCCTGGTTTACTGAGTAGACACCTGAAGTTGATGCACATCTGTACCAAAAGGAAGGTCCCTATTACAAATACATGTGCTGTTATACCCCCCGTATTAACTGATTATCTTTGTGAAACATGAAGTGGTAAATAAGTAGTATAATGTCTACTTGACTCTTCCTGTAGGTTGTGAGTGAGAGTGAGCCAACACATGTTGGGACCGACAGAATAGGAGACTCGCATGGTAAGTCACCTGAGAGGACAACCCTTCAAACCGACGCCCTGACTTCTCAATCATTCAAATTTTTCTAAAATGTTGCAAGCCAACAATTTCTTACTTTCCAGGACAGTCCAGATTTGTCCATTTAACGTCACAGTGGGCCTTGGTGCTGGTCAACGACTCGTTAGACATCTTCAGGGCTGAGAGTTCTTGCAGAGGCCAGTTTAGCTCACTTTCCACCTTGGACCAACTGGAGGTTCGTGAGGGGGCCAGGGACTTACTGCGCCAGGCTCGACTCCACTCACCAGTTTGGATCAACAGCACCTCCGAACTGGCCTCCAAGCCCTTGCCCCTCTCCAAGCAGTGTAAGTGAGATGTTGACGCCATTTAACAATTTAGTCTTTCTTCAAATTTGGGTTGTTTTTAGATTTGCAGTTCTCAGCCCTAAACTTCCTCAAAGCATCCAGAGAGGGCTTTGCTCGCGTCAACAGGTCCTTCCCGACATTATCATCAATCAGTGTGTGTGTTCGTGTTCAGTGGGACCCGGAATGGAATGAAGTGTCTACCATCTTCTCCTATGCTGCACCTGTCTTTACCAATGAGTTCCAGCTACGAGGTCAAAAGGACACGCAAGGGCGAATCGTGCTGGCACTCATTGTTCACGGGAAGCACTTTCCGTATAAAGCATTTTTTGCTAATGATGGCGCATGGCATAACATCTGTGTCACATGGAGCAGCAGCCTCTGGGCTATCTTTGTGGACGCAGAGAGAAAGGACATGGGATCAGGCACAGATACTTTCAGGGATATCCATGCTGATGGGATACTTATACTGGGTCAGGACCAGGACTCATTTGGAGGGAATTTCACAGAGCCCTTTTTTGGAAATATTACCGACTTAAATATTTGGAATATTTCCCTGGAAAGCCGCCACGTCCGTGCGTTAAATGGATGTTCAGCCATGAGTCAGGACATGCTCTTCAGCTGGAACCTTGAGCATGTGATCATTCACCCATCGGTCAAGGAAGTCAAGGCCCTTCTGTTTTGCCCAGGTAAGGCCACATTTCATTCACGCTGCCATGCACAAGATATTCCTGGTAAGCACTATCTAGTAAATATTTTGGAAACTTTTGAGATATGAAAACATCTTTTTCAGATTGCCAATTTCAAATTAAGGTCTTTTGGTTGTTAAATACCTGACATATGACCTCTGACCATGGAGTCCCAATCCGATCCTGCCGATCCGCTGTATTTTGAAAAGACTGGTGTAGCAAATATGTTGCTTAAACTGGTAATGAAGCCCTGAGTACTGGGTAAGTACTTAAGAACCAGTGGGTGGAATGGTGCGATGTATTAGCAATGGGCTAGAGCATCAGAAGGTAAGGTACGGCTCAAGAAGAGAGGTGCTTGCTCCGTCTATTGAACGTAGACAAAACAAATACATGCACACAAAATTTATGAGAATGACCATACAGGACAAGAAAAATATATCAAATGCAATGTTTACAGTGCTTCAATATTCGATTGTCGATTTCCAATATTTGAATTGTCCATAGCTCTGATCTGAAACGAACAGATCACTGGAGCAAAAGTTCACAGCGCAAAAGTTTATACGACCCAGCAATTGTCTAATAGCCCAGAGGGTGTCCATGTGCTGGGTGTAAAGTGTGCGAGGGGGTCGCAGAACCAGTGTGAGAGTTTCTGTCGGCTACAGGAGCCTCCAATCGCCCAACCCGAGCAGAGGGATGTGAGACTCCTGGCGGGATCACCACAGTCAGTTGAGCTGACCTGACCTGTATAAAAACAGGACCAATGCAATCAATAATCAAATGTGTAGACAGTTCATAATCCATAATTAGCAATATCCTAATAAAGGGCAACCAGTGTTAGAAGTGAATGCTTTGTCACATAATTGTGCAAGTTCATTAATCAAAGAATCATAATATATAATATAATATGATTAAGTGCATAACTGAAACAAAGAGAGTGCATCAGTATTAATAGCAGCTTGCAATTAAAGTGCCTTTAAATTGTACCAAGTTCAGCACACACAAAAGCTACAAAACACCATAAATGTCATAAAGTGCATCAAATTGCATATTAAATACATTTGAAATATTGAAGACAAGTGTAATGTCAAGAAACATGGACATTTGGCAAAGATAGCAATCGCTAACCGGACCCATGTTAACTAACCATGTTACTATGAACGGTAACACGGTTTCGGCACCCGGCTTCTGCCACAAGATCGGGCCCATTTGGTTGCTGTAATTCTACAGGTGTGGAAAATTAGCCTCAAAGCTGGTTGCCACTCGACGCCCGCCTCCCGGATAAAGGTCAAAACACACCACCACTGTGTAGACAGGTCTGCGGGGTACCGTGGTGAAGTTAGTTTGGCATTGGACGCTGGATATTCCTCTCTGTATTTACAGCGGTAGATTGCCCTCACTGTGCCCGCACTCCTCTGTCATGGTGCCGGTATCTGACGAGGGAAGTACCGCTGGTTGTTATTAACAACTGGCAGTAAATTACAATTGCTTTGTCAGAAATGGTTTCTCAAAAAAGTCATATATTC
Source organism: Oostethus manadensis (assembly GCA_024372805.1). Taxonomy (NCBI): domain Eukaryota; kingdom Metazoa; phylum Chordata; class Actinopteri; order Syngnathiformes; family Syngnathidae; genus Oostethus; species Oostethus manadensis. The sequence continues at coordinate 1,366,814 of QODF01000105.1, forward strand.
TAAATCACACCACAAATGAATCTATTACCATGTCAAATGATTAGTCCTCTCCTAAAAGCATTGTAATGGCGGCTGAATAATTCCACGTCAGGATGGCAGGTTAATTCAACACAGAGAACTCGGCCTTTTTTTTTAGCACTCAGTCCTTTGAGCAGACTCCACCTCCTGGTTCTGTTATTCTATGCACTTGACTCCAAATGCTTGGTCTAAGGGGTTCTTAGGGGGTTAGGGATCACATCGGCAAGACTTTAGAAAAATTTGATCGGCTTGGAAGCCAAAAATTGTAAATCGGGGCATTCGAGGCAGTATCAACTCCAATATTCGGTTTTATATACAGTAAGTCAGCTCCTTCGCCCGTATATGATGTCATCATCAGTTGACAGTAATATTTGCTAACTAACGCGGTTACACCGCTCATCTCAAAAATGTTAACGCAAACATTTTTATAGTTCAAAATGATGTTTCACGTGGAGAAAACAACTAAACACGTAGACATGATGACTGGCGGGGATACATGAACTCCTCGAGGTCTTCTTTTGATCAAAACAAGCCAAAAAGGAGCCTCAAAAACGTGCAAGTGGAATCATTTTTAAAGGACGGTAAGAAACAAATCAAGAAATAGCTCGTAGCAAAACACTAATGTTGTGTTGGTCTTGATCTTGTTGACATGGTGAGACTTGAGGTAATGTTGTCAAGAGTGTTATCTATCCTCTCCTGATTGTTCCTCCAAATGCTTCCAAATTCATAGGATTCATTATTAAAGAGCACGAGAAAACTGAGGTAGAGTTTTCTTTAGAACCCTCTTAAGAACAGCTTGGGAGAAAATCTAAGAAGATTTTTAGGAAGATATTGGTGAGTGAGGCCCATTGTTAACAGTTTCCTTGAGTGACGTGTACCGACTGAAGGATTCAAAGTGGAAAAACAATCAAAATAAAAGACAGGAAACATAAAATATGGGACATAACAACTTGAAGTGGATTATGTTTACAAGACGGTGTTCATCTTAAATTGTGAAAATATGATGGTTGTTTAGTGCTCAGCCATGTACAGACCTCATTTACCCCATTTAGTCAAGGCTCCGTTTTTCCAATATTGTTGTCTAACAATGAAAAGCAAGTGCAAATGCATGCTTAGTTCACTTTCAATACCTTTTAGTTTATATCAACACAGTTCAGCATTTGCTCCCCCACATATTTGCGGATATCTTTTCTCTGCTGCTATCTCACTCTGCTGCTATGAATCCAGCAGAGTGGGTTGTGTCACAGATTAATTAACTTAATTTTCCAGCAGGAAGATACTTCGACAAAATTTGATGTTGTGTTACTGCACCTTTGATAAGTACACGACTGTATACGTTATGCCTGTAATTCTTTCTTAATATGTAAAACGGCATTATCACCTATTTATAAATAATGATTACCACCTTCAGTTAAGAATTAATTTAGTGCTCTGCCTTTAAATCAAAAATATATTTTATTATCACCAAAAATAATCCGTTCATGAATCTGCGAGGATCCACTGTATAAAAATCCCTTGCTACTTCCCTCTATTATGATTTTTCAAAAATATATTAATAAACCAGCCAATTTAGCATATTTAAGCACATTTTACAAATTGTTTGCCTAAAAGAAGCATGCTCACGCATAAAAATGGCTAAATAAAGTAAACATACAATTACAAGGCATTCAGATGACACATTCAAAGACTGATGTTATGTACTATCTGGTCACTAGGTGTGGGTGTGTGAGACACACAAGCACCAGCCTTAATTGTCAGACAGGGGCTACTGTTGCTGTAGGAACCCCTGCCAAACTTAGTCACTTCCTGTACTGAGCTCCCCTAGCAGCGGAACGTATTTACAGCAACACAAGAGCACAAGTTTTATTTATGTGTTATTTCTTTCTAATTGTGTCTACTATATTGGGTAATGGGTTGTAAAGGTGACTTTACGGTTGGGCGTTCATGTCTAGAGGGCTCTAATGTTAAAAAACCTAAATAGAACGTTGTAAACATGTTTTCCATGCTCTAACTACGAAAACATATAGATAAGATGGACAAGAGTTTGCCCTGTTTCTTGTGGTGCAATAGCCGGTTGTTTTCTGTGCGTACAAAAGTACAGACCTCTCTTTTAGTATACCTAGCATACCTAGCTCGGGCTATCAAAATGGAAGAACAACCAGAATGGCGTGGTTCAGCCAATGATTAACTCCAGACTGTCTTTGATCCTCCTGGAGTGATGATCTCACCTTACTTACCTGTAAGTACTGTGACAGTTAGAAGACGTCTGTGTGAAGCTGATCTATTTACAAGCATCTCCCGCAAAGTCCCTCTGTTAAAAAAAAAGGCATGTGTAGAAGCCTAAAGAGAAATGGAGGAATTTTTTGTGGACTGATGAGAGTAAAATTGTTATTTTTGGGTCCAAGGGCCTCAGAGAGTTTGTGAGACGACCCCCAAACTCTGAATTCAAGCCACAGTACACAGTGAAGACAGTGAAGCGTCATGATATTGACATGTTTCTCCTACTATTTATCCCATAGCAGGGATCATGGATCAGTTTGCATATGTCAAATACTTGAAGAGGTCATGTTGCCTTATGCTGAAGAGGTCATGGACTTGCAATAGGACAAGTTTGTCCTGTATTTTTGCAATGATGTTCATCTGTGAATACAGTACTTTTTTACTGCTGATTACTGTCACTGCTTCCCCCCATTTTTGAAAGTTTTTTGTTCGAAACATATTTATTTTCTCTCTGACTGAATGTGAGCAGCAAAGCACCAGCAGATGGAACTGCAAGGCTGCATAACGCTGCAGAGCCAGTCTGACCAACATCTTCTGATGAGGCTGACAGACTGTGCTGAGCCACTTCCCTTCATCTGCATGAGTAGCAGAGGTAAGTTTTTTCTTTTATCATTTGACAATTCCACAGGTAAACTGGGTTGCTAAGTCACCAACTTGCCAATACAGTAGAAGAATGATTCCCTGTTTAAAGTAAGTTAAGTAAGTTAAGTATATGTGTGTTGTAAGTTTGTGACCTTCTAAATATTTTTTTAAACATTATTGTAGCTCTTTAGAAATGAAATAACACCCTTATACTCACCTTTACACATATATTACCCTATGTAGTAGACCTAATAAGAGAAAAGAAGACTTGCCGATGATGTGGTCCTGTTGGCTTCATCAAGCTGTGACCTTCAACCCTCGCTGGATTGGTTCACAGCTGAGTGTGAAGCGGCTGGAATGAGAATTCAGCACCTCCAAGTCCGAGTCCATGGTCAACGCTCGGAAAAGGGTGGACTGTCATCTCCGGGTCGGGGATGAGATCCTATCCCAAGTGGAGGAGTTGAAGTACCTTAAGGGTCTTGTTTACGAGAAATAGAAGGATGGACCGTGAGATGGACAGGCGTATTGGTGCGGCGTCTGCAGTGATGCGGACTCTGCATTGGTCCGTTGTGGTGAAGAGAGAGCTGAGCCCAAAGGCAAAGCTCTCAATTTACCGGTCCACATACATTCCTACCCTCACCTATGGTCATGAGCTTTGGGTAGTGACCAAAAGGACAAGATGACGGGTACAAGCGTCCGAAATGAGTTTTCTCCGCAGGGTGGCTGGGCTCTCCCTTAGAGATAGGGTGAGAAGCACTGTCATCCGGTAGAGACTCGGAGTAGAACCGCTGCTCCTCCGCGTTGAGAGAAGCCAGTTGAGGTGGCTCGGTCATCTGATTAGGATGAATCCCGAACTCCTTCAGGGAAGTGTTCAGGGCACGTCCAACCGGTAGGAGGCCTCGGGGAAGACCCAAGACATGTTGGAGAGACTACGTCTCTCAACTGTCCTGGAAAAGTCTCGGGACCGCTGGGAGGAGCTGGACGAAGTGGCCGGGGAGAGGGACGTCTGGGCTTCCCTGCTTAGGTTGCTGCCCCCGCGACCCGACCTCGGATAAGCGGAAGAAAATGGATGGATGGATGGAAGACTTACACTGTGTGTGTTGCATTCTAAAATGCGTCTTCCGAATGCCTTACATTTGTATTTTACTTCATTTAGTAGCTTTGTATGCTCGAAAATGTTTATTTAGGCAAAAAAAGATAATTATAATAATTTATTGTCTGTATTTAAAATATATCATTTTTTTATGTATCTTAAACCATAAATGTAGATCAGTGGTTCTTAACCTGGGTTCGATCGAACCCTAGGGGTTCATTGAGCCGATCTCAGGGGTTCTGCAGAGCCTCTGGTGCAGACGTCCGGACACACTTGAATTGTCAGGTAAATTCGTGATGACACACCGACCCCTCTTGGCCATCACTGGCTGCAGATAATAACGCTACACTGCTTGGTCAAACAGCGCTGCGGGAAATGTAGTGCGCGCTCAGTAGTCAACGTGTGACTGCCGTTGTAATACGTTGTGTGATTTCTTTAATATTTTATCCATATTAACTATGTCGGGCAAAAAAGAAAGTGGTGGGATGAATACGTACAACATGGATTCACATGTATCACAGAACGTGATGGGAGTGAGCGTCCTTATTTTGTAAGCCTCTTACAACAACAACGAAGGCAGCCGATGTGAAGAAGATTGTGGGTGACTTCTTCAGAGACAACAATCTTTCATGGGATATGGTTTCTGCAGTTTGTACGAACAGAGCTCCAGTCATGCTCCAAAGTCTGGTTTTGGTGCGCTGGTAAAGGCCGACTCGTTGTATTCTGCACTGGAATGCGTTGGCAAAAAAAACCTTGCTTCTAAAATGGCTGAAGTATTAAAAACTGGTGTGAACTATGTGAGTAAGAGTGCTCTGAGGCACCGCATCTTCAGTGGGCTGGGTAAAGAAATGGGCTCTGAATTGGAGGTACTAATGCTCCATTCTAATATTCGGTGGTTATCCCGGGGACAGGTGCCGAATCGTGTTTTTGCCATGCGTGTGGAGTTAGCCCTGTTTTTGGAAGAGCACCAACACTGTCATGCAGATTTTTCTGAGTTCATTCTCATTTAAGGGTGCATGGCTGATATATGCGCAGCTTTCAATCAGCAGATGCATGGTGGTGGAGTCAATATCATGGAACACCTGAAGGCTTTTCAAAAAAAGCTACCGTCATGGAAACGACGAACAGAGAAAAATAACTTCCTGCTTCTGCACGACTGTGTAAGTAAGATCGAGGACGTGTCTGGAACCGTAGATATTTCTGTATCCATGGAACTGGAGCAAACAATTGCCACACACTTAGATGAGCTTGCAAAGTGTCTCGACGAGTATTTCCCTACAGGAGAGTCATATCCAACATGGACAAGACAGCCATTCACATTTGCGGTTGAGACAGCACATGTCAGTCATTGAAATTCAGCAGAGCCAGGTTTAACAGCAACTTTTCAGAACAACAACGCTTCCAAGCATCCAGTTATTGCTAAGAAAGCCCTGGATTTTTTTAAACCATTTGTTAGAACATATCTTTGTGCGCAATCCTTTTCGAGGATGCTGGACACAGACTTTGTTGTGAAAATGACATGAGAGTGGCACTTGCCAAGGTGAAGCCACGCATATCTGAACTGGTCTCTTTAAGGGAACAGCAGAAGTCGCACTGATTTGCAGGTATGTCATTTGTTGTGAGTTTATGCATTGTGTTGCTTTTGTTCTTTGAACAAGGTGATGTTCATGCACGGCTCGTTTTGTGTACCAGTACAAAACATAACTATGTCTTGAATTTGAAAAAAATCATATTATATTTTTCACTAAAGACGGGTTCGGTGAATGCGCATATGAAACTGGTTGGGTTCGGTACCTCCAACAGGTTTAAGAACCACTGATCTAGATGCATATTGAATTGTTGACATGTTCAAATCCCTACTTATTATAGATAAAAATCTCCTTTCTATTTGTGATTAATTTTGAGTTAACTATGGACAAGATGCAGTTAATTGTGATGGAATATTTTAATTGATTGACAGCCCTATTTTATATGCATTTATAATTGTTTTATGCATGTAAAACTCCAGTTTTAGAACTATAAAAATCACATTTGGGAACTCCCCCCCGCAGACCCACCACCTGCAGGGGCAAGCATAAAGGCTTTGTGATTTGATTAGTGGTCGAGGGCGGGTGTCCGGGCGACCTGGTCGGAGGGAGGAGCCCAAGCTTGTGGAAGAGGCGGAGAGATTCCGACTAGATATAGTCGGACTCACCTCAACCCACAGTTTGGGCTCTGGAACCAAATTCCTTGAGAGGGGCTGGACCTTGTTCTTCTCTGGAGTTGCCGCAGGGGAGAGGCGGCGAGCTGATGTGGGCTTATTGTTAGCCCC
>QODF01000105.1:1375562-1393860 GCA_024372805.1 Oostethus manadensis
GGGCCTGCCCAGTCGGGAGAAGGCCCCCGGGAAGACCTAGGACACGCTGGAGGGACTATGTCTCACAGCTGGCCTGGGAACGCCTTGGTGTCCTCCCGATGGAGCTGGAAGAGGTCGCTGGGGACTGGGAAGTCTGGACTTCCCTACTGAAGCTGCTGCCCCGCGACCCTGACCCAGATAAGCGGAGGAAAATGGATGGATGGATGGATGGATTGAGTTTGGAGTTGAGTCTGAAACAAGTTACTGTGCAGTAAAATAAAACAATGTCTTTTTTTTCCCTTTGTTGAATGGAGAGGATGTACAAGGCAAGGGCTCTGCTGAGGATACTATAAACTACAACTATTTTGGTGCTTTTCTGAATACATTTCATGAACACAAGATATCAACTGGTTGATTCCCTCAACCTTAACTTGGATCGCCGAGAGGTACAGATTCCTTGAAATCAACGAGTTACATGTGCTGAAAGCTGCTAGAAAACAAAGCTAACCGGCTGAAGTTTAAAGTAGTTGCCTAGCAACAATGCCAAACAAAAGAAAAACTAAAAGAAAGCATCTATTACAATTGTAAAGGATGCTGCCCCTGGATACATGGACTCAAAATCACAAGCGTCAGTCTCGTTGCCAAATGTGGAGGGGGAGGACGACTACAGCCATGAGTTTAGTACATCAGAAAAACAAAAAGAAGAGGAACATTCTAGAGAGACCTGTTTGCAAGACTTTAGGAAGTTAAGAGAGCGGGAGATGGAGATGCAGGAGATACGGGAGTGTACTGCAGCACAACCAGACCTTAAGTATTTGCAGTCACAGATTCAACATGCACAATCGCAGAATGACAGTCTCATGGAAAAGATCCTAGGGTTCCATGGTGATGTCATAAACCTGATGGAGGAAAATAGAGCACTGAGCAAAGAAACTAAAGCTCTAAAAGAAGAAATCGAGAAGTTGCAAGACAAAAATGTTGCGTTGTGTGCTGGTCTTAAAGAGGTTAAAAACCCTATGGCAGATAATAAAGCACTATGCACTGACTTTGCAGGATAATATAAAGCCACGATTGGAAGAAAATGCTGCCTTGCACGTTGCTCTCATGGAGGTTAAAAACCCCAAGCAAGTAAACAATGCATTATGCAACAACATCAGTGTTCTGCAGGATGATATCAGGACACTATAGAAGGTTAATATCGCCTGCGCGCCACTCTGAAGGAAGAGAAAGAAGCAAAGAATAACATTACTGAGCAAATGAAAACTATAATGGAGAAGATGGTTTAAAATTCACAAAGGGCTCAGAATTACACCCGGGTCAAAAGATAGGGAAGCTCATAACAGAGGAGAACCAGATGGAATGGATGTTCCTTCAGCAAAGCAACAGATTGTCAGCTTCCTACAATCAAAGGAGGTGGATATTGATATCAACACCATTGATACTTGCATCCCACTGTATGGCAGAAACAACACCACACCTGTCATCATCAAGTTCACCAACAGGGAATTAAAAACTGCACTGCTGAAACAGAGGAAGAACTTGAAAGGCACAAACATCTACTTAAATGATTATCTGACAAAACGCAACGCTGACATTGCCAAGAAAGCACGAGACTTGAGGAAGCAGGGAAACATACAAAGTACTTGGAGCACCAACGGAAAAATATACATCAAGCTACATGGAGGTCCAGGAGAAGCAGGAGTGCTGGTTGTCAAAGATATCAACGATCTGGATACATACTTAACATCTTATAATCATGACAATAAGGATAAAGGAGGATACAATGCACAAAAACAGTAAGATTACAAAAAAATATGATACATGCATGTATGTGTATGTATGTAATATATATACTGTATATGTATCTATGTACAGTACATATGAATGTATGTGTGTATGCATGTATATACACAGTATGTAAAAGCTCTGCATAATCCTACTCTTCCTACTTGTACTGTGTACAATGTATGCATGTTCAAAACAAATGGAACCAAACCAAACCAAATGGGAGCATAGCAATATGTTTTAAAACGGTAAGTAGCTACGTGCTCACACCCCGTGACACGCTAATCGCCGAGATGGTGACTCCAGGAGAGGAAGGTTATGTGCAGCAGCAGTTGACTGACAGCTCTGAACAATATGTGTTTTCACTTTTATGTCTGCAAGTACACCGTGGTAAAGTTGGACGTTGGATATTCGGCTCCGTAGCTACAGAGGAAATCCTTCCTCACCGTGCCCGCACTGCTCTCTCATGGTGCGGCGAGCTCGCTCTGGAAGTGCCGCTCTTACCGCTAGCTATTTTACTAGGGACCGTCAATAATTTGCTATTTTGGTAAAGGTTGCCGACCCCTGATCTAGGCAAAGTGCTGCTCAAAGATGAACACCAACATGTACGGAATGCTTAATTTTAAAAAAATTACAAATGTGAAATATTTTTAGGGGACACATTATTAGACTGTTAATGCAATTTTTATGTTGTTCATGTGTTTTTGGCCCAGAGCGTTATCTGAAGATGAAGCAGATCAGTGAGTCCCAGAGTTCTCAACCCACTGCATTTATGAATCATTTGATGAAGCGTTCCAACAACAGCCAGGTACAAAACCCAAAGATGCATTTGTAGTTTTCCACAGACATGAGGGATATCCATCTTTGAAGACTTAAAATGGTAGTAATATTCTTAGCTAATGATTAAATGTTTAACAAAAACATGAAGAAATATTAACCCAAATATTACTTCAACTTTCTGCTGAGCATTCCACTCTAGATGGGTATCCGTCAGGTCTGTTTCTCCTGCTAGCTTGGCAAACGTCTGTTTTTTCTGTGATCTACACCATTTTTTGTGCTGTTGGTTTTCTGTGTGGTTTTTGTCATTTTCAGCATTTTCCAGTTGCATGTGTTTTATGATCTTTGGATCCTTTTTGGAAGGTTTGGTCTTTGGAGACTGCGTGTTTGCCCCTGTCAGACACTGTACCTTTGAGAAATGTGAAGATTACAAACCTAAAAAAAAATCCTCAATTCCCTTTACTGTTTTTAGTCACGCACTGATGTGAATTGGGTTCTCGATTTGCTCATCACACAGGCTCAACAAGTTGCTCTCATGGGTCATTTAAAGTCAAGTCTTCAGAGAGTAACAGTGAGCCAGTGTAACTCGAGTCTCTGTCGAGCCCCTTTGAGTCGGTTTTTGACATTTGTGAGTCAGTGAAACTCAAGTCTTCTTTAAGCATCCGTGAGTCAGTGAAACTCAAGTGTGCATCAACCCATTGGTGCAAGTCGTTTTTTGTTAACGCAGAAGTTAGTGAAACCGGAGTCTTCATCTAGCACCTGTGAGTCACTGAAACTCAAGTTTACATTAACTTTGTGAGTTAGTGAAACTCAAGTTTTCATTAACACATGAGTCACTGAAAATTGAGTCTTCATCGAGCCCCCGTGAGTCAATGAATCTTCAGTTGCATCGACGTAGTGATCAATGATTTTGATTCCCATCTTCCAACTGGTATATTAATTAACTCATTTTCTGACAATGTCAGTGGACTCTTTGCTATTTCGTCCGCTCTCTTGTTGCCCATTTTGCCAACATGGAAAACTCTACAACAATATCAGCCCTCTGTATTCGAAGAAGTGGTATATGAACTTCCAACAACAGGTCATCTCAGAGCAGATAACTGTTCTCAAAGAATGGATCTCCTCTATCCATTGCAATGCTAGTGTGATGGCTACTAACTGTGCTGTAAATACTGACAGGTTATTGGTAATTATTTTGCAAATTGAAACGGTGAACTCTGGGATATATGCGCCTGTCCCGACATGGCCAGATCCTGGGTCCTTTGAACCATCTGTGTACTGTATATATTGAGGTAACTATAAAATTTTGTTTGCACTTAGCTTTCAGTAAGGGATGCACAGTCAGGTCCATTCCACCCTTTATTACCATTGCTTGTTTACTGCTGACAGCTTTCTCTGCTTCATTGCTCACTTAAACAAGTGCATCTGTGGTTGACCGCCCTTTTCTAAAGCCACTTTGGCAAGAGTTTAGCAATCCTTTTATTTTCAAATAATATGACAACCTATTAAGAATTACTTTTTCGATTCATTTGGCTAAGTGGGAAGTCAACGTTATAGGCCGATAGTTTCTGCATCTGCTGGGTCTTTGCCTGGCTTACTGAATGGTAGAATCAACAAACTTTTTCAACTGACTGGCATTTCTCCTTTGCTCCATATCTTATTAAACAACTTAAGTGCACCCCTCAAAGCCTCTTGTTACGGGGCCTGCAAAAGCAAACCCTCGGACGTGGACAGAAAAAGCAGGTTAGAGGCGGTGTACTTTGTCTTAAATGTGCATAAAAGGAGAAAAAAAACGATGGTGCTGTAGCATAGGCCTGGAGGATGAGCACCACGGGCAGTAGAACATACACAAGCCTCGGGGTTGCCAACCTGGTGGACCGGGCCACGGGACGGACCGTCCTGGAGACGCTGGAGCAAAGCTGGAGTGGAGTCCAAACTGCAGGAACAAGATAGGTGGATTGGAAAGAAAGGCAACGTGCTAGTCCGTACGTGATCCTTCCCGAGTAGAAGAGAATAATCCAGTGTCTCCCAGGTGCGAGCATTCTGTTTAACAAGGGTGTTTGCAGATTACTTGCAGGTGCGTCCCGTGGCCCCTCCTCCAGTTGCTGTGGCAGCTCCTGCAAACCAAAACACACGCCCCGGAAAAGGCAAGGGAGAAAAAACAAAGAGCAACGCAAGTGAACGTAACAGTACCCCCTCTCTTAACGGATGCCCCCTGGCGGCCTACCCGGCTTTTCCGGAAAGCGGGTGTAAAAATCAGCGAGGAGGCCCGGATCTAAAATAAGAGCCCGCAATACCCATGAATGGTCCTCGGGAACGTTCCCCTCCCAGTCAACCAGGTACTGGTAACCCCTGCCCCTTCTTCTTACGTCCAAGATGGCCTTGACAGTAAGGGCAGGGTGCCCATCGATCAGCCTAGGCGGAGGAGGAGGTACCTCGGAAGGCCAAAGGTCACTGGTGCCCACAGGCTTGAGGAGAGAGACATGATAAGTAAGGTGTAACCTGAGGGTGTCCGGGAGCCGCAGTTGGACTGCCGATGGACTTATAACCCTCTCGATGGGGTATGGGCCAATTAAGCGGGGTTGGAGCTTTCTCGAACAACAGTGGAGAGGAAGGTCGCGGGTCGACAGCCAAACACTCTGACCCCGCTTGTATTGGGGTGCCGCCGAGCGGTGACGATTAGCCAGTCGCTGGTTTCCTTCAGACGTACGAGACAGTGCTGCCCATATGTTGCGCCAGGCCAGGCGGGCACGTCGTAAATGGACGGATACTGAGGGGACGGCCAACTCCGACTCGAGAGATGGAAAAGCTGGAGGTTGATATCCGTAGGCAGCATGGAATGGAGAAATTCCCGTTGCGGAGCTGGTGAGAGTATTATGGGAATACTCTATCCAGGGGAGATTCACGGACCACGATAACGGGCTGCTGATGGCACACACAGCGGATGGCGGCCTCAAGGTCCTGATTTGCACGTTCCGTCTGGCCGTTGATCTGTGGATGGGACCCCGAGGACAGGCTGGGAGAGGCGCCCAAGGCCCTACAAACGCCTTTCAAACCGCAGAGGTGAACTGCAGCCCCCTGTCCGAAACGATGTCCGGGGGAATACCATGTAGCCGGAACACGTGCGTCGCCAGTAGCTCCGCCGTCTCGAGGGCAGCTTGGGAAGAGCGATGAAGTGGACCATCTTGGAGACCCTGTCGACGATCGTGAGCATCACCATGTTTCCGTTGGAGGGAGGAAGTCCCGATACAAAATCCAGCACTACATAGAACCATGGGCGGGAAGGTACGGGAAGCGGACGTAACAGTCCTGCGGGCGCCTTGTGGGAGGACTTATTTTGTGCGCAAACCGTACAGGCGGTCACAAACTTTCTCACGTCCGCCCGGAATGACGGCCACAAGAACCGTAGAGAGAATAGGTATGTCGTGCGGGCTACGCCGGGGTGGCAGGCCATCTTGGATCCGTGTGCCCAGAGAATGACCTCCGAGCGAAGCCTGGGAACCACAAAAAGTTGACCCGTTGGGCATCCCTCTGTAGTCCACTAGGGCCTCCATAACCTGCTTCTCCACGTCCCATTGTAAGGCTCCCAGGATCCGGGATTGGGGAATGATTGTCTCCAGGCGGGTGTCCTCCACCGGTGGTGAAAACATCCTAGAGAGGGAGTCCGGTTTGCCATTCCGGGAGCCTGGCCGAAACGTTATAGTGAAGTTGAAGTGTTTGAAGAATAGCGCCCATCGTGCCTGACAAGGGTTGAGTTTCTGGGCCGTGCGAAGATATGCCAAGTCTTTGTGGTCTGTGAACACGACAAAAGAAAGTTTGCCGCCCTCCAGCCAGTGCCTCCACTCCTGCAGCGCAAGTACAACCGCCAGAAGTTCCCTTTTGCCAATGGCGTAACTGCGCTCTGCTGAGGTCAGGCGACGTGAGAAGAAGGCACAGGGGTGCAGCTCCCCGTCCTCGGCGGAGCGCTGGGAAAGGACGGCCCCTACGCCGATGTCGAAGGCGTCCACCTCTACAAAAAACTGGGAAGACGCATCAGGGTGACGAAAGACAGGGGCACTGGTAAATAATGTCTTGAGTTTGGAGAATGCGGTATTAGCTTCCGGAGTCAAAGGAGGCGAGAACGGCCGAATGAGACCGGAGGCGAGGGAGGAGATCTCAGGCCGAGAGATGTTATAAAGGCGGGAGGTAGGTAGTACCGCGTCCGGAACAAGGTCAATGCCGCAGTCGTAGGGGCGATGAGGCTGAAGTGACTGTGCCTGTTCCTTGCTAAACACCTCGCGGAGGTCGTGATACACAGCGGGAACCTGGGCCAGATATATTACCTCTGGAGTCTTAACCCGAACGGACGAGTGGTGGAGACCTGCCGACCCGAGACAGTGAATATGGCAAAATACGCTCCAACTCAAAATAGTGGCTCGGGTCCAGTCAATATGGGGATTGTGTTTCTGGAGCCACGTAAGGCCTAAAACCACCGGCGCGGAACGAGAGGGGATAACAAAGAACCGAATGAGCTCAGTATGATTACCGGACAGGCGGAGAGTAAGAGCAAGGGTCTGGTGAGTGATACCGGCCAGGGGGCGCCCGTCCAAGGAGCGGACGAGCTTGGGGGCCGGCAACCTAGCTACCGGAACAGTGAGTCGCTTGACTAAACCCTCATCTCAAAAACAATAGTCCGCCCCCGAGTCAACAAAAGCCCAAACGGCAATGTTGTGGTTGTCCCACGAGAGGGTACCTGTCAGCTGAAGTCGACTGGTTGTGGGCTCCGACGACGAGCCGCCTCGAATGGACGAGTCCTCCGGGGAACTCGCACCTGACAGCTGCGGCGCTCGTGGGATCCGGCCGTACAGACGGGATGGGCAGTCGGCAATGGAATGGTCCGCCTGGCCACAGTAAATGCAGAGACGCAATCGACGACGCCGGTTCCTCTCGTTCCTCCCAGCTGCATGGGTTCGCCCCCGGTCGACGTCCACGGGAAGTCATAGATGGTTGGTGGGCGCCCCGAGGATTGTCCGTTGCCGTGCTTGCCCGGAATGAAGCTGGCCAGACCGCGCCCGCGGTGTTGACTTCGGTCCCACTCCCGGTCATGGAGGCATCCCTCGATTCGCACGGCAAGAGCGATGAGTCCGTCGAGAGTCTACGGAGTAGCCAAGGGAATCATGTGGTCCCGGATGCGGTCCGCCAGACCTGAGCGAAACACGTCCAACTGTGCCGCGGCATTCCACTCGCTCTTGGCTGCGAGGGCACGGAACTCAATTGCGTAGTCCGAAACGCTACGCACTCCTTGTCGCAGTCTGAGAAGCGCGTGCACCGCCTCCCGACCCGGAGGGGTGCGTTGGAAGATCTGTTCCAACGCTAAAGCAAACACGGCGTAGGAGGAGCACACGGCTGAACGACGGTGCCCCTCCGCCGTGGCCCATGCTCCCGCTCGTCCGGACAGGTGAGAAACCACAAACGCCACCTTCGCTCGCTCCGAGCGGAAGGCGGTCGGCAGTAGTTCAAAGTGCAACTCACATTGTGTTAGGAACACATGTACGTCACCGTCATGTCACCGTCGCCGGCTGGCGGCAGAACAACTGTCCACGGGGAGTGGAGGAACGGCTTGGTCCGGAGGGGTGACCTCAGTGGCGGTAGGTGCAGTCGGAGGAGTGCGCAACTACAACGGCGACAGCAAGGTCTGGATCTGACCCTCGAGAGTCTCCAAACGAGAGTCCTGACGTTCCGCCATGTCTCTTATACCCTGTCCCAAGGCGTCGAACTGCTCCTCTTGTTTGTTGAGGCGTTGCGCCAAATGGCGGAGCGCGAGCCTGCTGGTGTCCACTTCCGCAGGGTCCATACTTTTGGCTGGATTATTCTGTTACGGGGCTTGCAGGAGTGAACCCTCGGACGTGGACAGAAGAAGCAGGTTAGAGGCGGTGCAGCTCCTGCAACCCAAAGCACACGCCCAGGAAAAGGCAAGGGAGAAAAAACAAAGAGCAACGCAAGTGAACGTAACATCTCTACAGGTAGTTGCCTAAATGGCATAACACAGCTGGTCCTGTCCCGGTGCTGAAAACCCACTTTCGTGCAAGGCTCTTTTGAGTTTGTGTAAAGTAAAATCCATATCAAGTGGTGTCTCTTCTCTGAGCTTTTTCTCCGTTACCTCCGTATCACATCATAAAATGTCTTCTTTACGCTGTCTGTGGGTTTGTTCTAAGTGACTACCACTGTGAATACTTGCAAAGTTTTTGCCAAGTAAATCAGCCTTTTCTTTATTTGTAATAGCAAGATCATTTCCATCAACAAGTACAGGAACTTGATACTTTGTTTCTTCCCAATTAATCTAATCTTAATTTTATTTTAGTCCCAATTTTTGAGCACAACTGCCTCCATGCAGACTCTCTTTCTTTGGTACTCTATTATGCTGTCTAGATTACACTGTTTCCTTAAGTTTCTGAATGCTTGAATTCTAGCCTTTATGGCTCTTTTGTTATCATCATTCCACCATGGTACCACTTTCTTTTTCCCACCTCCTGCACTTCTGGGAATCCACTGGTATGCAATGTTAAATATCATATTTGAATCTTCTTACAACTCTCTATATCCCCATGCATTACTAAGTTCCCACAAGTCTCCAATCTTGAATATTTCCCCATTCTGCCTTAGCAAAGCACCATCTATCCATTACAAAGTTTTCCTGCACGTATACTGTATGTCAAAGAACAGAGTATAGGAAAAGGATCACAGCCCATGTTGTTATTCCTGATCCTCCATCCACAGAGATTACTAATAAAACCTGAGGCTAGAGTTAAATCTAGACACGAGTCTCGGTTCCTTGCAACATCCATTCTAGTAGTACTTCCATTATTCAAGCAAACAAGAAAACTTTCCTCCATCCTCTCTTCAACTGCCTCACCATTCATATCAGTATGGTCGTTTCCACAGGCTGTGTTGTGGGCATTAAAGTCACCACACCAGATTTCCCTTCTATCAGTTTCTGCAGAAATGCTCTGAAATGTTTCTTGCATAAGCTTCTTACAGGGGTTATAAAAATGGACTATTCTGACCTCTCCCCACTTTAATTATTGTACATTCTTGATCCTGAGAAACATTTTCTCTTCGGTATACCAGTGAATCTTTAATAAATGTTAAACATCCACCACCATGTTGAGAGTCTCTCCATCCGACAGTCGAATATTCTGGCATTACAAATTCCAATTGCGGTTTAAGCCATGTTTATTGTATACAAACTACATCTGGAAGAACATCCAACTGTAACACTTTCGTAAACTCTTGCCCATTTGAAATTAACCTTCTGGCATTCCACTGTAGTATATGAAATACCATCGTTATCATCATGGATAACAGGGTTCAACATCTCATGAATAATTTCCGCCTTAGCTTCTTTAATCCCTAAAAGTTCATCTACTACTGTTTTAATTCCATCACTTTTCCTCTTTGCATTCTATTCTATTCCATTTTCCTGCGCTTATCTGGGTCCGGTTCGCGGGGGCAGCAGTTTTAGTAGGGAAGTCCAGACTTCCCGGTCTCTGGCGACCTCTTCCAGCTCCACCAGGGGGACACCAAGGTGTTCCCAGACCAGCTGTGAGACATTGTCCCTCCAGCGTGTCCTAGGTCTTCCCCGGGGCCTTCTCCTGGCTGGGCATGCCCGGAACACCTCACCAGGTAGGCGCCCAGGAGGCATCCGGACTGGATGCCGGAGCCACCTCAACTGGCTCCTCTAGATGTGAAGGAGCAGCGGCTCTACTCGGAGCTCCTCCCGGATGGCCAAGCTCCTCACCCTATCTCTTAGGGTGAGTCCACCCTACCGAGGAAACTCATTTCCGCCGGTTGTAACTGCAATCTGTAACTGCAAGCTTTCCCTTCCGGTTCAGCTCTCGCTTCACCACAACGGTCCCGTACAGCGACCGCAATCCGTCTGTCGATCTCACGCTCTAACCGTCCCTCACTCGTGAACAAGACCCCGAGATACTTGAACTCCTCCACCTGGGGCAAGACCTCACTCTCAAGGGGGCTGGAACTAACTCTCTTACATCATAACTCAGGAAACCCATAGTAACTCGTTTTGGAAGAGTGTCCTTGAACTCTAGCATGACAAACTGTCCGTTTTAACATCATTCCTTCCCATTTGGGGTATTGAGGTTTTAGCCGCTCGGATCTCATCCACTGACACTATTAAAAGGACATCACTAATCACACGTTCATTAACTCTTTGCCCACCTAACATATCGGCACCTAAAAATGAGTCTCAGCAGCCTCCTGTTACTTAGGAATTTAACCAACCTAATTTTACCCCTCCTCCCTGAGTCACCACCTTATCGTGGTGTAGGAGTTTGCGTGTCCCAATGATCCTAAGAGCTAAGTTGTCGGGGGCTGTCATGCCCCTGGTAGGGTCACCCATGACAAACAGGTTCTAGGGGAAGGACCAGACAAAGAGTGGCTCAAAATACCCTAATGATAAATGATACAATTGGACATTGTTTTCTCTCGCCCGGACGCGGGTCACCGGGACCCCCTCTGGAGCCAGGCCCGGAGGCGGGGCACGATGGCGAGTGTCTGGTGGCCGGGCCTGCACCCATGGGGCCCGGTTGGCCACAGCCCGAAAAGATAACGTGGGTCCCCCCTCCCATGAGCTCACCACTCGTGGGAGGGGACAAAGGGGTCGGGTGCAAAGAGAGCTGGGTGGCGGCCGGAGGCAGAGGCCTTGGCGGTCTGATCCTCGGCTACGGAAGCTAGTTGTCGGTACGTGGAATGTCACCTCTCTGGCGGGAAAGGAGCCTGAGCTGGTGCGTGAGGTGGAGAAATTCCGGCTAGATATAGTCGGACTCACCTCAACGCACGGCAAGGGCTCTGGAACCAGTCCTCTCGAGAGGGCTGGACTTCATTCCACTCTGGTGTTGCCAGCAATGAGAGGCGACAAGCAGGGGTGGCAATTCTTGTTGCCCCCCGGCTCCAAGCCTGCACGTTGGAGTTTAACCCAGTAAACGAGAGGGTAGTTTCCCTACGCCTTCGGGTGGGGGGACGGGTCCTGACTGTTGTTTGCGCTTATGCGCCAAACGGCAGTTCAGAATACCCGCCCTTTTTGGAGTCCTTAGAGGAAGTACTAGAGAGTGCTCCCTCGGGGGATTTCCTTGTTTTGCTGGGTGACTTCAACGCTCATGTCGACAGTGACGGTGAGACCTGGAGAAGTGTGATTGGGAGGAACGGCCCCCCTGATCTTAACCCGAGCGGTGTCTTGTTATTGGACTTCTGTGCTCGTCACGGATTGTCTATAACGAACACCATGTTCAAGCATAAGGGTGTCCACATGTGCACTTGGCACCAGGACACCCTGGGCCGCAGTTCGATGATTGACTTTGTGGTTGTGTCGTCGGACTTGCGACCACATGTTTTGGACACTCGGGTGAGGAGAGGGGCGGAGCTGTCAACTGATCACCACCTGGTGGTGAGTTGGTTCCAATGGTGGGGGAGGATGCCGGTCAGACCTGGCAGACCCAAACGCATTGTGAGGGTCTGCTGGGAACGCCTGGCAGAGTCCCCTGTCAGAAGGAGTTTCAACTCCCACCTGCGGGAGAGCTTTGACCATGTTCCGAGGGAGGCAGCGGACATTGAATCCGAGTGGGCGATGTTTCGTGCCTCCATTGTCGATGCGGCCGATCGGAGCTGTGGCCGTAAGGTGGTCGGTGCCTGTCGTGGCGGTAATCCCAGAACCCGTTGGTGGACACCAGTGGTGAGGGATGCCGTCAAGCTGAAGAAAGAGTCCTATCAGGCCGTCTTGGCCCATGGGACTCTGGAGGCAGCTGACAGGTACCGGAAGGCCAAGCGGTCTGCAGCTCTGGCGGTAGCTGAGGCAAAAACCCGGACATGGGAGGAGTTCGGAGAGGCCGTGGAAAACGACTTCCGGATGGCTTCAAAGAGGTTCTGACCACCATCCGCCGTCTTCGGCGGGGGAAGCAGTGCACAGTCAAGACCGTGCATGGTGGGGACGGTGTGCTGCTGAACTCGACTCGAGATGTTGTAGACCAGTGGAGGGAATACTTTAAAGACCTCCTCAATCCCACTGACACGCCTTCCAACATGGAAGCAGTGCCTGGGGACTCTGAGTCGGGTTCGCCTATCTCTGGGGCTGAGGTCACCGAGGTGGTCAAAAAACTCCTTGGTGGCAAGGCCCCGGGGGTGGATGAGATCCACCCGGAATTCCTTAAGACCTTGGATGCTGTGGGCGTGTCTTGGTTGACACGACTCTGCAGCATTGCGTGGACGTCGGGGTCGGTGCCCCTGGACTGGCAGACCGGGGTGGTGGTCCCGCTTTTCAAGAAAGGGGACCGGCGGGTGTGTTCTAACTATTGTGGGATCACACTCCTCAGCCTTCCCGGTAAGGTCTATTCAGGGGTTCTGGAGAGGAGGATCTGGCGGATAGTCAAATCTCGGATTCAGGAGGAGCAGTGTGAGTTTCGTCCTGGTCGTGGAACTGTGGACCAACTCTATACTCTCGGCAGGGTCCTTGAGGGTGCATGAGAGTTTGCCCAACCAGTCTACATGTGTTTTGTGGACTCGGAGAAGGCATTCGACCGTGTTCCTCGGGGAATACTGTGGGGAGTGCTCCGAGAATATGGGGTATCGGACCACCTAATCCAGGCGGTTTGTTCCCTGTATGACCGGTTTCAGATTTTGGTTCGCATTGCCGGCAATAAGTCGGACCCGTTTCCAGTGAGGGTTGGACTCCGCCAGGGCTGCCCTTTGTCACCGATTCTGTTCACTACTTTTATGGACAGAATTTCTAGGCGGAGCCAGGGCGTTGAAGGGTTTCAGTTTGGTGTCCGCAGGATTTGATCTCTGCTTTTTGCAGAGGATGTGGTCCTGTTGGCTTCATCGAGCAGTGACCTTCAACTCTCACTGGATCGGTTCACAGCTGAGTGTGAACTGGCTGGAATGAGAATCAGCACCTCAAAGTCCGAGTCCATGGTTCTCGCCCGGGAAAGGGTGGAGTGCCATCTCTGGGTCGGGGATGAGGTCCTGCTTCAAGTGGAGGAGTTTAAGTACCTCGCGGGATGGAACGCGAGATGGACAGGCGGATTGGTGCGGCGTCTGCAGTGATGGGGACTCTGCACCGATCTGTCGTGGTGAAAAGAGAGCTGAGCCAAAAGGTGAAGCTCTTGATTTACCGGTAGATCTACGTTCCTACCCTCACCTATGGTCATGAGCTTTGGGTGTTGACCGAAAGGACAAGATCGGGGGTACAAGCGGCCGAAATGAGTTTTCTCCGCAGGGTGGCTGGGCTCTCCCTTAGAGATAGGGTGAGAAGCACTGTCATCCGGGAGAAACTCGGAGTACAACCGCTGCTCCTCCGCATTGAGAGGAGTCAGATGAGATGGCTCGGGCATGAGATGGCTCGGGCATATGGTTAGGATGCCTCCCGAACGCCTTCCTGGGAGGTGTTCAAGGGCACGTCCAACCGGTAAGGAGGCCTCGGGGAAGACCCAGGACACGTTGGAGAGACTACGTCTCTCAGCTGGCCTGGGAACGCCTCGGCATCCGCTGGGAAGAGCCGAAGTGGCCGGGGAGAGGGACCTCTGGGCTTCCCTGCTTAGGTTGCTGCCCCCGCAACCCCACCTCGGATAAGCGGAAGAAAATGGATGGATGGATGGAATTTTACGCCTTTGCCTTTCAATGTCTTTGGCCAACTCAGTAGGGTGGAAATGCGGCCCTTACTCTTTAAACACGACCATTACTCTCCATTCATTTTGCTCTTCCTCAGATCTAACGTCAGCTCTGTTAGATTTGGAGTAGAGCTTCTAACTTTTCTTTTCCTAGTGGCATTGTATCGTTTTCTCCGTCTGTACTTCCACCCATAATGGATACATTCACAGTACAATTGTTGCTCACCCATCGATTTAAATTTCTTCTCCACCTCACACTAGCCAATCAGCGCCCTGCGCCCGTCTAGTTTTCCAAACACAGTCGACTTCTTTTTGACACCTACAGAAGACGGAATGTACTTTCAGTTGTCTGACTCCAAAGCCTTGCTCTAACCTGCATGCTGAACACCAGTGCCCTCTATAGCACACACACTAAACTGCAGCCTGGAACAACACCATTTACATTTGCACGCCCATTTTCCAATTTGATCTTTTATTGGACACTTTTATTGTCATTAGTGACCTGACTAACAGAGGTTTGTTGCAAAAGACAAACAATATTGTTGGTTATGCTGTGTAAATAATTTTAAAAACAGTTCAGCAACACTTTATGCAATATTGTACTGCTTTGAAGAGCTATTTTAATAACCATATTCAATTTCACAAATTCATGTTGGTAACAAAAGTTTATTACTAAAAAATTTGCAAGACTATAAAAAACAGGTTCAGAAGTAAAAAAAAAAATGTGGATCTGGACATCCCTAATGTTAACTTGCCAAGTCAAAATTGTCCTTGTAAATGTTTGTTTGTCTACATGTGTCCTGAGATTGACTGGCGACCAGTTCAGGGTGTACCCAGCCTCTTGCCAGAACACCAGTGCAAACCTAACGAGGATGAGCGGCATAGATGGATGGAGTAAAAAGAGTTTCGAATGATGTTATAATGCAGTAAAACTGGTGTAGAATTACAAAAGCACACATGACAGCAGTTCTTTCTACTCCCAGGCACTACTGGGCCAGCAGCCATCAGGGCTGAGCAGCCTCGGTGAAGCCTCGGCCCTGCTGGATGTGTCCGTCCAGGCTCTGCAGGACACAAGGCATGAAGGACTGCAGCCAGAGGACATGGTCTCTCTCATCCAGCTGCTGTCGCTGGCTGCCGAAGTGCCCCTACAGCCGGCCGACGGCGCCAACCACAGCAAGGAGAGCGTCCAGGAGCTAAGCCTACACTTCATCAGTGTGGCCGACAGCGTCATCAGCCAGGACAATGCCTTTAAGTGGCAAGCCATCAAAGAGGTAGCAGACACTGACTGCTTTGCACCTTCTTATCTCCTCTTTGCCTTGCTGCACGCTCGGCTCTCTTTGTCACCTTTTATGCGACAGGCATGATGTAGATTTTCCTAACTGCCACTGTCACCATTCATTAGGGAGAAAAAACATGCACACTTTAAATCACTTAGTTATTCATATGTTAGTTCTGCTGGTTCTTTTGCTGCTACTGCTGATCATTCAGTCACGTGATATCTTTCACATGGTAAGTGTACCACAGTCACCTTTTCCCAGCAGCCATTCCATGTGCTTCCGGCTGCAACCGCTAGAGGGCAATATGCTTTCATGCATTGGTGGATGTTGCTGTTGAATCAGGGACAGGTGAACAGGCCATCAATTGCTTTATCACGATGCTAAAAACAGTCTAATTGAAAGATTTCTTCTTTTCTTCAAAAAGAACCTCAGCTTTTGTTTGACAGAAGGTTCTAAGCAGAAAAAGATACGGTAATCTCGTTCCCAAAAGCGTGCATGGCGTCTTTTTTTGTATCGCCACTGTGGTTTTCTGTGCGCGGATGTATATGGAGGGCTCCTCGTGGCCAGTGTGTTTGCATTACCGCTCCCCTCCCGTCCTTCTCCGGCCTCTCAACACTCCAAGGTCGTCTCAGCCCACACTCATTGGATGAGCACCTCTTAGAAAAGTGTTGAGGTGCTCTTCCTCCAACCACCTCCTTGCCACACTGGCCTGTCCCTCCATTCGCAGTGCTCCCTCAGAAAGATTGTGTTTAAAAAGATGGGTTTCAAAACAGATAATTGAAAAATTCATTATGAGTTTCTCGGCTAAACTGCAGCGACAGACAAACTTGAGCTGACCAAGACGATTTCTGCAATAAAGACAAGTCCATGTGTCATATTGCATGACTGCGTCTCCAAACTTGCACAAAGCAAATGCGTCAAGATACGATTTGCAGATTCACCGTCATTATTACGGCGCCAATATCATTGCAAAAACTCATTGGCGATTATGTCAAAATCAATAAAATCAAAGAAGGAGAGGCCGCTTGCCTTCAAAGCTTCAGCGGAGGACAAAAGATCTTTTCTTCTTAGACGTTCTAAATTAAAATTACGAGTCATGTTAAAAACATTTTGGGGAGTCAAATAATTTATTTTTCAGTTTTCAAATTAATTAGTAGGGATCAATCACCATTTGCAACTATAGTGGAACCCGGGGATACGAATGTCCGACAAATCCGGGATACGAGAACGTATGTTTTCTTTACATTTACGTACATTACGTATAACGTAATGTTCTCTGATTGGTTTATCGCTGCCAGTGTACGTATTGTACTTCGCCGCATATTAAAGGTAAGAAAATGTTAGAATTTTAACGCAATATACTCTACATTCTATTTCAGGTTTTGTTATTACATTTGTATTACAATGCTCATTATTTATACAGTATTACTTGTGCAGAACAGGGTTTTTTCCATTGCATGAGTGGTCAATTAGCCAATTTACATGTTAAATGTTGCTCAGGTTATAAAACAATCCGGCTTACAAAAATCCTTTCGGGACAAAATCATTTTGTATCCTGGGGTTCCACTGTACCATGTTCTAAAATATGCCAGTTTTTGCCATCATTTACAGAAAGATAGTTGACAGGACAGGATTATATAAACTCCAGATCAATGTTAAGACCAGTTGAAAAATTGCAAGAATTTACGTTTTGCAGTGTTGGAGCTTTAGGAGGTACTACGTAGAGCTTCAATGTGCAAAAAGAAATGTCAGTGGCAAAAAAAAATGCATGTTGAAGTAAATTAGACATATTGTTTCCCAAATGCAAGCATTTCAAGCATAAAAATGGCAAAAGGTACTCAAATACAAATATAAGGCATTGAAAAACGTTGTGATGATATGAAGTATTGATGTAAGATAGACTGGTCACGTTGGGTGAGACACACAAGCACCAGACTTAATAACAACAGGCTTTACTGACGGTTTTGAATGATCACAATTATGGAATCACAGGAGTGCCAAAAAAGGATATACACGTGGAAATATAAAGAGAATAAATAATACAAAAATGTACACATATTGTAATTCTATTTTGTTATTGCTTTTTGTGTTTTGTCTTTGGGTTTTTTTTCCATTCTGGCGTTTATTTCCCCTGTTTTGTCTTTGTCTTTTCCATTTGATGATTGTCTTAGCATTTACCGGATGCCTGAGGCAAAATGGAAAAAGCCTGTCTGTTCATGGACCCGCCTACGCCCTTTGCTTTGGGCGGGTTCTTCTGCCAGCTCCCATCCAGCCCGAGTCCTTCGCGTAAGACGTTTGTGCAAAGTATGTGCATGGGGGCGTGATAGTGACGTTACCTTCTGTCCGTCACCCGCTTCCGGTCACCCGCGCTAAGAGCTACACTTAAACATAAGTACTACATAGTCGCTGCAAGCAGTATATGGAAAAGATCAAAACAGAACAAATAACAAAACAAAACAGAACAAATAACAAAACAAAACAGGGCAAATAAACAACAAACACAATACAAATGAAGCCAATACACAAAAAGCAATGACAAAATGAAATTTACAATGTGACTACATTTGTATATTTTTTTGTATTATTGTAGTATTATTGGTATTTCTTTTGTATTTCCACATCGCCGCGCGGTGAATGTGTGGGTAGCATGTTGGCCAAACAGTCAGGAGATCAGGGTTCGAATCTCAAATCCCGCCCAAAGTCAGCTGGGATAGGCTCCAGCATATCCGCGAGCCTAATGAGGATAAAGCGGCATAGAAAATGGTGTCTTTGGGAACAGTTACGTCTTCAGTTAAGGCAGTGGTTCACAGTTATTTCATGCAA